>BQNB010141710.1:0-13951 GCA_026074375.1 Tanacetum coccineum | reverse complement strand
CTACGTTTTCGTCCGTTTTCCTGCTTTTTTGTACGCTTTCTTCCATTTTTGTCCGTTTTCGTACGTTCTACGTTTTGTACCTTTTCTTACGTTTTTGTTTGTTATTGTACGTTTTTTACGTATTTGTACGGTTTTGTACTAAAACCGTACAAAAATATAGGAAAAGCGTACAAAACGTAAAATGTAGAAAAATATTAAACGTACAAAAACGTAAAAAACGTATGATAAGGTATGAAAACGTACAACGACGTACAAAACCGTATAAAACCGTAAAAAAATTGTTTATGGCAAATTTATTTATAAGATGGTTGTTAGTTGGATGGTTCAAGTCATTCATCCTCTAAGCATGATTTTGAGAAGAATTTCTCGAAAAATTACAAAACGTTTTCACAAAATCAAGTATGTTGCTGCATAAAAAAATTATGAAAGAAGTTTTTATAAAAGTGGATAGTTTTTGGTGAAAAAAATGATGAAAAAACGTTTTTGCATTAAATCACTTTTTTGTGTATAAAAAATTCGTTTTTTTACCCAACTGCTTTTGATTTTTTGTATCAAAATTTTATTGACCATTGCATTGTACTAAGTTGAAAATTTTGTGCATCAAAATTTCGGTTTTTGAGCATTAAATAACGTATAAAACTCAACCTTAGAAAAACTTCATTTGCAAAAGTTTTATGCATCAACATATCCGATTCTGTGGAATTTTTCTGAAATTTTTTGAGATTTTTTAAAGGGTGAAAGCTATAGATACGCAAGATAGTATTTTCAAAAGACCAAAATACGTAACCAACTAATTTTTTTACTAGTATTCTCAAAATGCTTTCAAATTTTGATCGATATATGTAATGTAACCTGCTACTAGCAGGTTACCAGGTTTACCACTTCGAAAATTAACATGAATGGTCTCTGTGGCTTACGTTGACTTTCACTTTTAGTCCGTTGACTTTTTTTCATTTAGAATTTTTTTTACTTTTTTTTCACTTAAATTTTTTAACATTTTTTTTCACTTAATTTTTTTTACTTTTTTTTCCTTAATTTTTTTTTTCACTTTTGCACTCACTTTTTTTTATTATACAATTTTTTTTACCACTTAGAAAAATGACACTAATTTTTTTTACACTTATTATACTTTTATTTTACGCAACTTAAAAAAAATATAGAAAAAAATTTATAAAAATGTAAGGAAAAAATTATTGTATAAAAAATGAAAAAGTAAAAAAAAAAAGAGTGTAAAAGTGAACAAAAAATTAAGGAAAAAAAGTTTTAAAAAAATAAGTTAAAAAATTTAAGTGAAAAAAAAAGTAAAAAAAATTCTAAGAGAATAAAAGGTCAACGGACTAAAAGTGAAAGTCAACGTAAGCCACATGGACCATTCATGTTAATTTTCGAAGTGGTAACCTGGTAACCTGCTAGTAGCAGGTTACATTACATATATCGATCAAAATTTGAAAGCATTTTGAGAATACTGGTAAAAAATTAGTTGGTTACGTATTTTGATATTTTGAAAATACTATATTGCGTATCTATAGCTTTCACCCTATATAATATTTATACATGTTTTTAACTTTATAAATATTATTTTACAAGACGATTAAACTATTTATACAATAACATTATATAAATAATAAAAACGTTAAATTGAGTATTTTTAACAAATAATCAATTGTTGGACAAGTATACTATTTTTACAACTACAAGTACATGGACATTTATTTTTCAAAGTATAAATTTATATTGTTTAATTATATAAATTAAACAAACATGTTTAGGTGATGATGTAACTATATAGAATCATATGTTGTGTTAGTTATTCAAGTACATTGTACTCATACGACCTATATTTAATTAGGTTGCATTCAGACTATACGTGACGATTTTCATATTTGATTTATATATCAAATACATTCACTGAGGTAGGTTCATAGCCCCGCTTTTATACAATTACATTAATTTACAACTTTGGGGTGAGAAACATGCATTGTATTACGATTGGACGCAAGTATACTTTTATACAAATTACAAATTTGCCTAAGTAGCTATAACCCACTATGCCAATGAATCATGAACTGTTAATTACTGGATTGTAAGCGCGAATGTTATGAATAGATCTATTTGGGATTGACATCCCCGTTCGGGTGAGTAGCGCTCACTAGTTTTGGAGGTACCGAAACGACGAATGTATACCATGTCAGAACAATTTGGATGTTACGGGTTGAACATCTACACGAGCATACTATTTGCATTAATTTGCATACATATATGTTGTAGCTTCAGTGTCATGAGCTTAGTGCATTTCGTAATTACATTTTGAGATATTGTATGTCTTACACTTGGAAATTTTGCGGTCCTACTTTATACATTATTTAAACCCGTGAATTCACCAACTTTATGTTGACGTTTTAAAGCATGTTTTTCTCAGGTCAATAAGGTACGAGACAAGGATACATTGGTAGTCGTAATTTTGGATGTCATTGCATAAAGATTTAGAAGCATTACATTTTGATGATATTTGTTATGTTTTAAAATCTTTACATTTACAAGTGAACATGTTAAGCCGTTGTGCTTTTGTAACAAACAACTTTAATTAAATCCAATGTATCATTTTAAACGACTCATTTAGAGGTCGTTCTCATGTCTTATGCTATTGATCTATAAAGTAACACTCTTAGACCCATATTCCGCTGCGACCTTATTTGGGGGTGTTACATATTGGTTTCTAGAGCCAAGGTTATAGAGAACCAGGTAAAATGTTTTTACTTAGATTATAACCGTTTTCAAACATTACATCATACAAAAGTTTTACACGGGACATACATACACTATTTGGTTGCATTAGTTGGTCATACTAGATGCTTACATGATTAATATACGTGTTTATATTATACTACGTATATCTTACAATTATTTATATAAGAGTATTTATATAAATACTAAAACATTATGAATGTCACGACGGTCCTTTAAAAGCTGTTTCACGACTTTTGTTGATCCCAACTTAAGGATGTGTATTCTTAAATGCTTTGAAGAAGTTTTCGGGACTAAAAGTAAATTATAATAAGAGCAGAATATATGGTGTAGGGGTAAATGACGTGGAATTGGGGGATATGGTGAGATGGATGAGATGTGGTGTTGGGGTGTTTCCTTTTACATAATTGGGGTTACCTATTGGTGAGAACATAAGGCGGGTAGGGGCTTGGAATACCGTTGTAGAAAAATTCAAAAACCGCTTGGCCGATTGGAAAGCTAAAACGATGTCTTTTAGGGGGCGGTTAACCCTAGTTAAGTTGATTTTAGGTAGCTTACCGTTGTATTACTTTTTGATGTTCCGTGTGCTTTGATTGTGATTAAACATATCGAGAAAGTTCGAAAAAACTTTTTTTGGAAAGGGTTGGCGATTGTAAAAAAATTGCCATGGGTTAAATGGGATACGTTACTAGCCTTACACGAGGAGGGGGTTTAAATATTAGGTCATTGAGGGCAAAAAACTTAGCTCTTTTAGGGAAATGGTGGCGGTGGTTCAAAAAAGAGGGGGAATCCTTATGGGTTAGGATTATAAAAAGTATACATGGGCATAGTAGGGGGCTTGGGGAGGTTAGAAGGGTGATGGGGAGGAGGCGAATGGCGGGGGAGGGGTATGGCGTGACATTATCAAGGTGAGTGAGCTTTTAGAAGGAATAGGTATATCATTTAGATCATCATTAAAAGGTATGGTGGGAAAAGGTAGTGAGTGAAATTAGGTTTTGGGCCGATAATTAGATTGGCGATTGAAGTTGTGTGATAGATTCCCTAGGCTTTACCATTTGGATAGATTTAATGAAGGAAGGGTGGCGGATAAAAGAAGTTGGGTAAATAGTGGGTGGGTTTGGGAATAAGATTGGGTTAGGAACCTTAGAGGGAGAGTTTGTAAGGATTTTGGAGATTTACAAGATGTTTTGCAAAATGTTGTTATTTGTTATGATTGTAGGGACCGGTGGAGATGGACGCTAAGTGAGGATGGAGAATTCACGATGAAAGAGCTAACAAGGTTGGTAGAGTAGAGGATACTCAACGTGGATTACGACGACCAAGCAACTTTGTGGAACAAGTGGGTACCTAAGAAGGTAAACATATTTGTTTGAAGGGCTTTAAAAGGTAGACTCCCAGTTCGCGAAGAGCTCGATAAGAGAGGGATTGATTTGGATTCACTTCTTTGTCCTTGTTGTGATAATGTTGTGGAATCTTGTAACCATAGCTTGGTGTTATGCGACTTAGCAATGAAAGTGTGGGAAAGAATATTTAGGTGGTGGAAAGTTGGGAATGTTAATTCGTTTTCCATTTGTGAACTGTTTGCACTTAATGGGAACGTTAATATTCTTAGCCACGCATATAAGTTATGACAAGCGGTCATTTGGACATCCGACTATTACATTTGGAGGGAAAGGAATTCTCAAGTGTTCAAGAAGAAATTGTCAAGCATAAATATGATTGTATAAGTTATTCAACTTAAGAGTTTTGAGTGGATAGTGAGGAGGTCAAAAAAGAAGCGCGAGTATGAATTGGGCAACACTGGTTTATTTGATCCTCTAAAGTGCCAGATTTATGGTAATTAGCAGATCCAGTTTCATATCAGTGCTCCAATTAGACAGTCCGTAAATTGGTTGCAAGAATTTTGGTGGCTCAAATGTGTCATCTGACACTGTCACTGTGTCACAGAAATGTTCTGCAAGTTTTTCTATCTGTGTGTTTGGCTGCAAGTCAGAGGTTAGGCTGCATATTATTTTTCTTGTCTGCAAATGTGTTGTGCTTGCTGGTGTGGTTTTTGTTTGGGTCAGGTGCATATGGATGAATTTTCCTTAGTGGGCCTAATCACACTTTTGCATCTCTAGTATATTTTCTGGTTTGTGTATCTAAAGTGGTATAGGTTTAGTGTTAGTTTTGTAGTGCAAGTATATGTCTTGCTTCTTGGTTTGTTCCGTTTTTTTGGGTCTCTTCCTCTATTAATTAGCTTGCTTAATTGAGGAGGGATGCCACGTTTTGTATTTTTCTTTTCTCTCTTTGGGAGGTTATTTTCAAGTTGTTGCCTTTCTAAAAAAATCACACTAAGATCAAATTTAGTGCAAACTACAATCATCTGGGTTCAAATTTACGGTTTAACCTGGAAAAAAAATATTTTCAGTTGAGGATCGGACCTTTATGTATATGCATTCTTTATTCTTGCCCCCGCTTATAGAATTTTCTGGTACCGCCCCTGATTACAAGGAAGCTTTATGATCGTGGTCATCGTTGTTACTTCAACGCCAATTTAATTTTCTCTCTTTATAAGCATCTTCACAATCACCTTAGTGTAACAAGGCGACAAACTTCACAACTAAAACACACACACACACACACACACACACACACACACACACCCACACACATATATATATATAATAAACACACACACATACAACAAACATTTCACGGCTCAATCGTCTGCACGACTAAGTTTTCGTTTTTTGTGTTGGAAAAATAGTATATGTTATATATATTTATGTCCAAAATGGAAATAATATGAATGAGATATCATGTCTCAAAGTGGGACACGTGACAAAAATTGGAAATCTATTTTAAGAATAGATTTCTAAATTATCAAATAAGTTTGTACATAATATTTTGTGTCATTAAAAGATATGCAAATCTTTTTTTGTTAATAAAAGATTTGCTTAAGTTGGGCAGTTATTTATCTTGAAAAACAAGACAACGTTTTCACTATAAATAGAGGCCTAGTCTCATTCGTTTTAGACACAACTAAATATGCAGCTCCATAGAAACCAAGTTCCAGCAATCCTTTCGATCAGAAATGTACGACTGCTTCCGTGATTTTGCCAGGGACAAGTTTGTAGGTCGTGCTGTACACAGCTTTGGACGGTTGTAAAACCCCGAGGACAAACGGACGGTGAATATGTTTTAAGGGAATCGTGTTAAACACGAGCCTCTTTCCACGACCATTTACTGCTTTTATTTAATTATCGTTATATAGTGTATGTCTTCTGCTCATACCCCTTTTTGTTTTGTTATTCAATTTTCTGTTATTTATTTTCTGTTAAAATTTAATTTATTGTATTATTAATTCGATTTTATTAATAAAAGTGTAACAGTTTCCCAACAGTCTTAAAACAGATTCCGTGTAAAGAATTAAAATCACTTTGTAAAATCGGATTAATTATTATTAACAGATTTTATAATTATAAATTGTTTTTTGTCGAAACCAAGTTGAGTTTCCTTGGAAATCTAGTTTTAATAAACAGATTTTTAATGTACAGATTTGGAATTACAGATCTATAACGATTTTTAAAAAGCAGTTGTTCAGATCAGTTTAGTTTGAAACCAAGATTGAGTTTCTGTTAAACTGATCTAGTTGATTCACTGAAACCAAGATTGAGTTTCTTTGAAGCAGATCCGGTACAAGGTTATAGAAATCAGGATTGAATTTCTTGGATACCGGTTTATAACAGTTTATTTAATTGTTTGTGTGTAATCTTTCAGGTGTTCAGATCAATTTATTTTAAAACCAAGACTGAGTTTCTATTAAACTGATTATTTGATTCATTGAAACCAATTTGAGTTTCTTTGAATCGGATTTGGTACAAGTTTAAATAAACCAAGTCGAGTTTATTAGATACCAAATTATTTTAACAGTTCTTAACTGTTTTGTATTGACAAGTTTACTAATGGTAACACGAGTGTAACCCTAGTGAATCTTGTAAATGTAATTGGTGCGCCAGTTACTGACATGGTTGCAAATCATGACGAATTTAGATTCATTGAAACAATGTCATTTTCTTTAAAACAAATATTCTTATACCATAAGTTTTGTTATTTGATTAAGATAACTGTAACATTGTTCAATGAAATCAAGAGAGTTTATGTTGAAACAAAGAATTGATAACATGCATGTTATTATTAAATATCAGATTATATACATCATTTTTACTAAATTAGTGGAAGTGTTTGTTTGACTTGTCTAGTTTATTTTAAACCGGGTCGAGTTTAATTATTAACTAGATATATTTTTTTGGAGTTTAAAAGTATATCTATAGAAACCTTGTTGAGTTTCTTTAGATGAATGGATCTACTGAAACCTTGTTGAGTTTCAATATAGAAATAGATCATGTAAAATAGATCTATTAAGATCTTTTTAATGAGAATTGACAACATCATATTACATATGTGTTTTTGTTAAAACATTATGTAATAGGTGATATTGTTTAATTGTTTTAATCGAAAGACTTCTTTTAAAACGGTTTTGTATAACGGATCTTACAAAACATTAGTGTTTTAAACAAAAGACGAATTAAAATCGTTTTGTTAAGAAACACTTGTGATTAAGCATGTTGTTAATAGTACCAAAATTAGTTTCAAACTAATCATGGGACCTCGTATTAACAAAATATTTGGAATGTCACGAGTGACATCTAAAGGATCTGCTCCCGAACTTGTTAAAAGGGAGACCGATACTCGAGTTACGTGTACGGTAGATGCTTTGAAGCATTCAGAAACCTTATGTGCCATAACTATGTGTTATATGGTCTGAATGACATGAAAACTAAGGCTATGAGGGAATCCGACCTTAGATAATGGTGGATTAACACTTCGGTATCATGTCATGTATGTGGTGATAAGAGTTTGATTAACTCTTTTAATGCAGTTGAGAATGGAGAGAACGATTTTGGGCAACTCTCCAACTGCTAATATCAGGGGAAAAGGAGATGTGATTCACATCTGGAAAAGAGTTTAAGTTAACCAACGCGTTGTACGTGCCGGAGATTCGTAGGAATCTTGTGTCCGGATGGTTACTTAATAAAATTTGGCTTTCATCTTGTGTTTGAATCAAATAAAAAAATTGAGTTAACGAATAACATAATTTGAAAATGTTTAAGCTGAATGTATTTTCTAATGGGTCATTTCATTAAATGAAGTATGAATTGGCTTATTTGATTGTTTAAATGTATGGCATGGTGCCTGGGGCCTTGTTTTTAATTTTAACTCAATATGTTGTCTAATTAAACCAAATTGGATACCCTTTTTTGTATTGACACGGATTACAAGATTAAAACTTGTGTTGAAGCTAAATTAACAAGATTGTCATTTCTCTCGGTTAAACGAAAATAACCGAACCCTTTGATATGGTTCACATGGTTTTATGTGATTTGGAATTGATACCTACTAAGGTAGCGAATAGCGAGTACTTCATCATATGTGTTGATGGTGGTACAAAATATTGCTAATTATTCTTACTTGAAAGTAAGGATAAGACAAGTTGTCTATATAAATAGTTGAGAATCAACTTACATCATTGAACAAGGTGGTTCGAAGTCACATCAGAGGTGAATATGTGTTTCTATTTCTAAATTTATGTGCTAAACTTAGAATAAGACACAAATTTATTGCTCTTGATACTCCAACAAGAGAATTGTTGTAAGAAAAGAACCATGCATTAGAAGATATGGTTAATGCCATGTTCTTAAGTCCTGGTTTAAGCCATGACATGTGAGGGAAAATAATTATATCGGCTACTTATCTTTTAGATAAGATCCATTGTAAAGAAAATAAGATAGTTCTTATGAACTATGGACGAAAAGAAGACTATATTATAAGTATATACAAATATAGGGGGATATCTAGCTAAGATATCTGTACTGAACCCCAAGATTTAAAAGATTTGACCTGAAATTTGAATTGATATTTTATTATATGCTCATAACAGTAGTACTTATGGTTTCTTTGTGTATGTGATATACACAAGGATACCATAATGTAATAAAGAAGTGCTTCCTTCTTTGAAAATATATTTCCTTGTTAATGAAGGAAATTGGAAAATCATCTAGAATAGATGACAAAGTTTTCCAAGATCAGAGGCAACAAGATGATTATGATCTCCAAGATGAGAGACAAGATCAACCCAAGGAAGAAGAGGTTGAACCTAGAAGAAGCAAAAGGGCAAGAACCGAGAAATCGTTTGGACCCGATTTGTTTCTTTTATGGTAGAAAATGAACCTACTTCTTATCGAAAAGCGGTAACTTCCTCGGAATGGCTCAATGGAAAGAAGCCATTAAAAGTGAAATAGATTCTATTTTAGCTCGTGGATTTACTTTCGGGTTGTAAACCACTAGGCTATAAATGGATCTTCAAAAAGAAGAGGAAAGCTGATAGCACCGTTGACAAGTACAAAGCAAGACTAGTAATCAAAGGATTTAGACAACGCGAAGGTCTAGATTACTTTGATACTTATTCGCTTGTTACGCGAATAACCTCGATTAGAATGATACTTGCTATTGCCGCATTAAGAAATTTGGAAGTTCACCAAATAGATGTGAAAAAGGCATTTCTAAACGGAGATTTAGAAGAAGAAATATATATGAACCAACCTGAGGGTTTCATGGCTCCTGGATTAGGAGCAATGATTGTAGGCTTGTTATGGTCTATTATATGACTTAAGGAAAGCTCCAAACAAGGACATCAAATTTCACCATATCATGTAAGAATGTGGATTCGAAATTAATGGATGTATGTGTGTACTCATGTGTTTATACATAGATGGTATAATTATCACTAGAAGTGATAAGAAGATAAACAAATCCACTAATGACATGTTGGAGTCAAGATTGACATGAACTTCATTAGTTGTTGAATATGGTTCTTGGAACTAAGGTCACGTGAACCAATATGGATTTGTTTTGAAGTCAAAAACATTATAAGGACAATATTCTTGAGAGGTTCAATGTGGGGGATTCCGGCCTAGCTAGAATTCAATGACATCTTTTAATCTAAAGGTGTTGCCCATTTTGAATACTCAAAGAATATTGGGCATCTTATGTGTTTAATGACGGGCGTCTGACCTGATTTACAACTTATAGTCAGGTGGGGACCATTTGAGTAATTATTACATGAGTACTATGATTGAATTATGAAAGATATCCAACTGCTATCAAATGATAAAGTAATGTAAATATGGATTCTTATATTCTTTGTTTATAAGAAGATCGCACTAGGATCCACTAGAGCGATGTATTTGACGCTAAGTGGAAAGCTATGTCTTAGAAATCTTAAAAGTATTTCAAATAAACGATTATAGCTAAATCTATGATGAAATCTGAATTTATCATTTTAGATAAATTTATAGAATATGCGGGATATTTACGTTAATTCGTAAAGGACATACCAACATGGCGTAAACCGGTAACGACCATGTTTATAAAGTGTGATAGTCAATTGAATTTTGACAGAGCTCATATCACAATGTAAAACGGTAAGTCGAGACATATTCATCATAGACGGTGATTGTGCTCAAAACTACTCGAAATGGTTATCACAATTGACTACGTAAAGTCAATGGAGAACATCGCGGATCCGCTTACGAAAGTCTTAAGCAGAAAGTTGGTTAGAGAGTCGTCTAAAGGAATGTGACTAAAGCCCATTAAAGGAATGAGTTTCTATGAAGGAAAACCTAACCCAGTTAACTGGAGATCCCAAGATCTGGGTTCAATAGGACAACCTAATCATAGAAATGTGGGGGAAGTCACGTCAATATGGGGTGTTACTTAAAATTGTAACATCCTAGTCCATTCCTATAACAAATGTGACTTGTTGAGGTTAAACATATGGCTTTAATGATTCAGGATGAAATCACAAAGCATAATGATTCAAGATGAAATCGCAAAACATATGTTTTTAATGATTCAGGATGAAATCACCTATGTGAGAGAGAAGTGGGGTCGCTTCGAAGGGAATTATGGGGGGCGCAATTCCTAAGAGCTCTTGCAGAACCAGGCTAGTGTTCATGACCATAACGAGCACGACTATGAGGACTTGACAAGGTCAGGGAGAGTCTTGTGTGAGTGTGTATTGTCGTCTACGTAAACAGATGTTGAGTTCAAGGACATCGCGTCTACTCAGATCTAGGAGACTAAGTGCATCTCACAAGGGAAGGTTCAAAGGGTCACACCTACCTATCCTATGAAGGACTCAACCGCAGAAATTTCGCCGAAACTTTCATGTATTTTCGACCGATATCCATTCATGTGGGGGATTGTTGGAAAAATAGTATATGTTATATATATTTATGTCCAAAATGGAAATAATATGTCTGTCCCTGATGCTTGGGTCTGGTTCTTGTCATTGTTTGTCCTACCAGTGGTGACCCTTGAGCTAATGGTGTCCAAAGCATAGGTGGTGTTTGTTTTTCATAAAGAGCCTCTTAATAGCCTCTTAATCTAACTCATTCAGACGCGCTCAGACATTTGGCTCATTAAGAGCGTTTGTTTTTTTTTTCTTTCATTCAGACGCGGTCAGAGGCTGAAACATCTTAACCAACTAGATGTGGATGGGGGTCTTGATGCCTCTTAATGCCTCTTCACTCTTTACTTTTTTTTTTCTTTAGTTTTTTTTTCTTTGTTTTATCACTCTTTGTTTTGTGAGATATTTTTTTTACTCTTCTTTTAATATTGATATTACGTTAGAGAAAATTAATCTTTTTCTTTGTTAGAAAAATAATGTTCAAAATACTAATGATGATGATGCTTAAATATTTAAAAGTTTTTCAAACAATAGTAATATATAATTAGTTTGTGAAATTAAATTGTGGCTCGCGTAATTTGCACGTGAACTTAAATTTTTCACTAAAAAGTATTTTAATTGCCATTCAAAAAAAAGTATTTTTAATTGTTAATTGACAATGTTAAGCATACTATGAAATTTTATTTTTCGCAATCTTATGATTGTAAAGTTAATGATAGTAACAATTTGTAAAATGATAAAGATGTTTAACCACATAAGAGTACCATAGATGACTACTTTATGAGAATAAATTGTGACACAAAATTTTGAATGTTTTCTAAGACATTTTATTCTCACGTTGCACAACTATGTTAATTTTATGACTAAAATGCTCTATATAATTTTTAAACATGTTTAGGTTTCTTAAGAATAAACTGATTTGTGCTTTTATCATTCAGACATTTAAAAAGTAAAAAACAAACAATATCATTTCATTCAGATTCAGAAATTTGCGCATCAGATGCAAATTCAGATGTGCGAATCAGATTCAGATTCAGAGCCTCTTAATAAACAAACATCACCTTCATTTTAATCATCTTGAGCTATCGACTTTTGGGATGGGTTAAAAAAACGGGTTGGCTCTCTTTTCTCTTTTATCTACATTTGAAACACACACATATACATAATATACACATAATCTCAAGTCTTTCAAAATACGCTCTGACACACACCTAGATACTTTCACCCGATTGTTCCACAATACATTTTCTACTTATCTTTTTTTTGGTAATTTGTGGGTTTTGAGGTTTGGTTTTTTAGGGGTTGTGTATGGATCTTGAGGTCTGGTGATAGTTGGAGTGCATGCACAAGTTGGGGTGTGGGTTTTGTTTTGTTTTTTGTTTTTTGGTTTTTGGTGGCTTTTGAGATTGTGTGTGGGTTGATCTGTATGTGTAAGTTATTAATTGAATTTTGGTGTTTTCTTTGGTTATGTTTATGGAAGAGGTATAAATTTGATTTCAGATATCTTTGTTTTTGTTTTTAGTTTGGTTATTGTTGGTGTTTGAACTGCTATTTATATTAAACTTGGCTTATTTTGGTGGTCCAAGTGTATTAGATGATTTGCTATGAGTTGGTAGATAAGTATATTTGTGAAAACAAAAGGATTTGGCTGCTTGGTTTAAAGTTGCTTATTTTGGTGGGGCGAGTGTATTAGGTGATTTGGTATGAGTTGGTAGATAAGTATGTTTGTTAAAACAAAAAGATTTGGTTGTTTGTTTGTTAAAGTGACCATGATAGTTGCCTGTGTTTGCGTGTTCTAGTGGATGTCGGTATCTTGGCAGGGCAGCCTGTCTTGGATCAGGTTTGCAGCAATGGCCGGCATTTAGTCTAGGGTTTTGCGCTTGCACGTTGATATGTGTTGTAAATGATTTGGAATGAGTTGGTAGATGAGTATATTTGTGAAAATAAATGGCTTTGGTTGTTTTTTTGCCATGATGGTTGTCTGCGTATACGTCTTCTAGCGGATGCCGATATCTTGGTGGGACATCCTGTCTTGGATCACCTTTGCTGCCAATGTCGATATTTGGTCTGAGTGATATGTGTTGTAGATGCTTTGAAATGAGTTGGTAAATAAGTACATTTGTGAAAATTAATGGATTTGGCTATTTGTTTGTTGAAATGGCTATGGTGGTCGCATGCGTTTGCGTGTTCTAGTGAATGTCATCATCTTGGCGGGGTAACCTGTCTAGGATAAGGTTTGCAGCCATGGTCGGTATTTGGTTTAGGATTTTGCATTCTTAAGTTGTGGCATTATGTCTCCATGTGGACCACTATGTGTGTGTTTCTCAAAGTATTGATGTAGAAACTGCTTGTATTTTAAAGAGGTCGGCTTAAATCGACGTCGTTTCGATCGTTGTATGTGTGTTTATATTCTAAATGTAGGGTATCTTGGCAAGGTAGCTGGACATTTTTCTTGGTTGCAGCCATACTCTGTTTTTTGGCACTGATGAGGTGTCATTTTATACATTTTTTTAGGGTCCCTTTAAATCATGCAAATATGCCCAAAATACGTGCTTAATCGTTTTTTGTGTTTTAAGCATTTGGGAAACTTTTGGAGGATATACACGTGACTTGGACTTGATTTGGGAAGAAACGGGACAAGATTGCAGCTTTACGCGAAGTGGCTTTAAAGAATCGCATACAGTATATGGAGACGGCGTCATAATTCCTAGCGACGCCGTCAGAACCTACAAGATACGGCGTCAGAACGTAACCGCCTTAATAAAACCCTAAAAGTTCGGCGAAGCGACGGCGTCAGGATTCTTGCCATGCCGTCGCGATCTATTTCCTATATATACAAACTCTTTTTTAGGGTTTTAAGTGTGCAACTTTTGGGAGACGAACTATATCGTTAGGGTTCGAGTTATAGCGGCT
>BQNB010141708.1:0-17233 GCA_026074375.1 Tanacetum coccineum | reverse complement strand
TTAATGGGATAAATAAACTTTACTTGATTAAAACATGGATTAAAGACTGTTACAATTGGGTTTTGAGGCCCTAAAGACGGCTTTAAAAGCTGTCAAACTCGAATATAAAAGTTAGGGTTCGTCTCCCAAAAGTTACACACTCAAAACCCCAAAATCGGTTTTGTATATATAGGAAAAGCGGTACGACGGCGTTGTGTTGTAATCGTGACACCGTCGCCACGTAGAATCTTCTAGAGCCACTGTAAGTCAGCTACATCCTGACGCCATCGCCAAATCCATGACGCCGTCACTTTGAAAATCCTGACGCCGTCGCTTAGTAATCGCGACGCCGTCTCCACGCTCTGTATGAACAATTCTTTAAGATAAATAGCGTAGAGTCATAGTCTTGTCCGTTTCTTCTCCAAATGAGCCCAAGTCACGTGTATTTCCTCCAATGGCCATCCAAATTCTAAAAACAGGAAAACAAATGATTAAGCACATAATCTGGGCATATTTGCATGATTTAGGGGGTTAAATAACCCTGAAAAAGTGTATAAAATGACACCTCATCAAATACCCCTAAACTTGAGATTTGCTTGTCCTCAAGCAAATGGGCTTTTCTACCTAGACAATAGCAATATTGGGAGCATTTAACCTACTCTTTAAAAGCAGCTTACGACACAACCTCCTAGACCTCGTAATTAAAAGCACGAAAAGCATATACTAGCACCTCACATAAGTGTTTGGGATTCTCTCTTTCTCTCAGGTGTATAATAAATTATAACAACTATGGGAAACAGAAAATTAACACTCATTACCTATCATAGCATATAAATTACCATAGGCTTGGTAAATGATCAAACCTCTACCGCTAGGTGCAAGTATTAGTCATTACTATCAAATAGGTCTTTTAAAGGGTTGTGATGTGTAGGTGTAAGATAACATTAACGGAAATGTATTAGATATTAGTAAAAGACTCGGTCACCCCGTGTATTTTACCATTTATTATAGCTCGCAGTCAATAGTTAATCGTATGATATTTGGTATTGGGCCTGGTAAATAAACCCAACATGTAAGCCCATACCAAGGCCTATGAGCCGGTTTGTAAGACACTATTTAAGCCTCTTTCATGCCATGAAAGAGGTGGTTAGTCATTTCATTATACAAGTTACATTTTCTCTCACTAGAAAGTTTTCTCTCCCACTTTCTCCCTCTAGATTTGGCTAACCCATCTATCTTCCATTGTGTTATGATTTCCAATATCCTACAATTGGTATCAGAGCTCATGGGATGATTAGATCGTTTGCGTGTGCGTTTTAGTGCTTGGTTTAGATCAAAAGTTGAGTTTTAGAAGGTTTTAGCTCTTGTTCTTGAGTTTCTTTGATTTTCATGTTTCTTGTGTTAAAGTTCATGTTTTTGTAGTTTCTATAGCCTTTTAGTACTCAGTTGTGCAAAAGAATCGAAGTCAAAACATTCAAAAGGGTGATTTTTAGGTGTTTTAAGGTGTAAAAGTCCGTATCTCTACATAGCGGTTTGGTAATTTATGAAGTGTTTATCTTGGCGGTTTGATATACTGTTCTAGCGGTTTGTCAGCATAGTACACTATTCTGGCAATTTTTCAGGGTCGTACACTATGCTAGCGGTTTGTCGTTTCTGACAATGGTTTGTCTTATTAGGCAGAGGTTTGTCAGTAGCAGTTTGTCTTCTAGTGTAGCAGTTTACTAGTAGAGATTTGGTAATTGTAGCGGTTTAATCCTTAGCGGTTTACAGATTTTGAAGACAATTTCTTATAGCATTTTGGGAAACAAACCTCTACCAATTTCATTTCTTGGTAGCGGTTTGGTGTTTCTTCTTCATAGCGGTTTACCATTATCTTCTAGTAGTGGTTTGACAGTTTGTCTTTGTAGCGGTTTACCATTTGTAGCGGTTTAGAGGTAGCGGTTTGTTACAGGTTTTTGAAGATTGTTCTCAAGGTCTTTTGGGAATCAAACCTCTGGCCATTTTTCTTCATGGTAGCGGTTTGATATAAATTCTTCATAGCGGTTTGACGGTAGTAAGCAAAGGCAAATGAAAGAATAGTTTCTAAAGCTTTTATTTCCCCTACACTTATTACGAACATTGTCCCTAATGTTCTACAAAGTACCTGTAAATGAATGAAGGGAGAAGAAAAAAGAGCGAAAGAAACTATTACTCCCCTGGTTTTGTTCAATAATGGAGAAGAAACAAGATAAAGCGGCTAAATCGTCATCCAGCAATCGTCCACATGAAACTCCTAAGAACTCTCGGGCTTCTTCTCATCAAGTATAACCTGTAAATCAAAGACAAAAAACAACTATACCGAGCGTAAAATTCTACGGGAGATGATATACATATAAACCTCATTAACTAAGTTTAGACTCTACGCAAGCAATAAAGATAGGAGGAATGTACTAATGTTATTATGTCCTTCTGCAAGAGTTTAGGAAAACTACAAACTCTGGAAATTAAACAAAAATAAATTTTCAAAAATTCAAAAAACGCAAAAATTTTTGACTGCAGGCTTGTGACCCCGCCAGGAATAGTCTTCAGGGTCTGTAAAACTTTTTGCTTCGTTTTCTTGGAAAAATTTCCGCACAATAATCCTATTAGTTATTTCTTGAAAAAATTACTGCATAGGCTACAAAAATGGTTAGTACAAACATATGACTCAAAACAAACACACGACGCGAATTAAACTAAACTATTTATTTTATATGTTTGAATTGGTTCTTATAAATCGGATATTTCCCCTACACTTATTTGATGCAAAATACCTTTGAGTGTAATTAAGACGAATATAAAGACAAAACAAAGCATGATCATAAATAATTCAAACATATAAGAATAAACAATAAAGAGTAAAACACATGACACTCCTAGAATGCAAGAAATAAAAGAAATAGGTTGCCTCCCAATAAGCGCTTGTTTTTGTTCGAGTCACGAGCCTGAATCAACGCTTATTTGTCACGTAAGATGGAGGGCTCCCCTACACTTAGAATTAAGTGCGGGCGATAGTAGCAATACACACAATTTCAATGGAAGTATGCCACATCAGGTGAAGATGGTGTATGAATGGTCCAAGATTCTACTACCTTCATCCTAAAACTACCCGGACTATGTGGTTTGATGGGTGGTTGGGGCCCCCTTTTGTCTCCTAGATTTACACCTAAGGATGAAAAATTGGGTAAAGATTGAGGCTTCGGTTTATCAACACTAGGAAATTTCCTAGAACTAAAAGAGAGGTCATGACTACAAGTAATCAACCCTAAATCCTCTAGTTTTGTGTAGTCTAAAGGTTCTACCTCCATCAGGATTCCTATAGTCTCATCTACTTCTTTTGGGTGAGTCACGGACATTGTGTATTCCTCAAATGATGGGAGGACTTGTGGGGTACCTTGTGGGCTTGGAATTTTAGCCTTACCCTCCATCATATCTAGATCACCTATAGGCTCATCATCTAACCATGCCATACACTTAGGTATCTTAACTCTAACCACCTCATTCCAACTAATTGAGCCTTCAAATTTGCTATTGTTTGGTCAGAAATAGACAAATAGTGCTAGTTGGGTTCTTTTTTATTCCACTTATTTATCGATTGGCACAATATAAATGGTTTCCCATTCTTTTCATGCACTTAATCTTCCTAAGGTTCCCCCTGCCTTTCATGGATTAATGTCTATTTTGGTATATCTATTGACATGATCATAAAAGAATTAAGCCAGGGACCATAAATTGAGGCCATGATGAGGGACTCTTTAGATTACGTTTTTGAAACGAGACCACGCATCGTAGAGAGATTCATCTTGATGTTGTTGGAACATCAAGGTATTATTTTGGAATGGGAAGGTTGTGTTTCGTGGTGGGTTTTGAAATGGGTTGGTTGGTGGTCTTTCATACATCATGGAGGTGAACGAAAGAGTGATTTACAAAACAAAGGGAACAAAGAAAAGACAGACAACACAAAAGCTAATTGACAAGAATTTAAAATCTCACTTGATAGGAATCTTGTGAGTAGACCTAAGCTAGATAGAATCTGAAACCTACGCTATTCCCATGCAACAACGCCAAAAACTTGATGTGCGGTTTGTAAGGACTTCACAGGAAGTTTTACAATCCCTTAGGCAGTGCACCTAATCATTGCAGTGCAGTATAGGCAAGACTCAGGGGTTGTTATCGTTCTCTATGAGAATAGGTTAGGAAGGCTCAAACAGAGGTTTGTGAGGTTGAGAGGAGATTCTTTTTGGTATTTTTATGTTTTTATAAAAGCAAGTAAATATCATGGTGAGAGGTTGGTTGGTTTTTAATTAATTAAAATAATAATTAAATCTATACTACTGGTGATAATTATATGGTAAACGAACATATTTACTTAATCATGCATTACTCCTTATTATGCTTCTCCAAATTATGTTGCTTTGTCACTCTTGCAGTGATCTGTGTAAGTATTTCCTAAGTCATGAACGAATTACACGGATCCACTGTCTATGTAATATTATGTTAAGGCAACGCACAAGTAAGGTAGTATGAATACTATTATAAGGCCCCTAAGAGTACATTAGAAGCAATTAAAACACTTAAGAGGGATCAGCCATATTAGGGGTAAGGTATTATAAAGACTATTACCGATGGTATCCTTTCTACACACTGGCATTTCCCTAGACGTCTATGCCAATTTAATATCTTATGGCTAGTTTTTTAAAGCCTAACGCGCACATCCATCACAAGAAGCAACATAATAAGGATCTACATATTAAGTTTCATGCAATCATAAGTAAATACTAAAGGATCCAGTCTAGCATGTAAAATAAAGAATAAGAACATGAATCAATCATAAAACACATAGACAATTAAGTGATTAAAGATAAATGAACTTCACTAGATTAATCATGGATTAAAGGCCGATACAATAGGGTTTTGAGGCCCTAAAAACGGCCTAAAAGCTGCAACACTTGAACTATTAAAGTTAAGGTTCGTCTCTTAAAAATTACACACTAAAAACCCTAAAATTATTTGGTATATATAGGAAAAATAGTCTGCGCCATCATTGCAGGTTTTCTGATGCCATCACTTCGCCAAATCTTCTAGGGTTTCTTTTAAGGCGGTTACGATCTGACGCCGTCTTGAGTTTCTCTGACGCCGTCTCTTGTATGTTTAAACGCCGTTGCATAGGATGACGACATCGTCTCTAGGCACTGTGTTAGGTCACGTTTTATCTTAAATCACATGATATAGAAAGGTTTCGTATATAGAGAATTAAGAGAGGAAGGTAAGACTTTCACAATTTTCAAATTTTATAAAGAAAAGAGAAATAGGAGGGAAAGTGAGAGTTACAAGCCTTAACCCCCTAATGTTGATTAGGTGGGTATTTAAAGGAGTGGGAAGGATTAGCTTCCCTTCCTTTATTTTCCCTAATTTGCAATCTAGTCCCTATTCTTTGGATAATATGCTATTTTTCACTTTAAGCATATTTCTCCTTATTACAAACTACATTCTACTTATAAAATAAAGTCTAAACATTAATAATAATTAAAACCACCTAAAGTATCATAATCGACACTTTTATGATCCTAACAATCTCCCCCTAAGGGTCGATTATTCTGGGCGTTCCCTTCTTGATCCTAGTGGTCTTTCGTTCACATACATCTCCCAACGTCTTATTTGATCACAATGCTTTAACCGTTCTTCAATTTCTTCCTCAAATAATTGTAGATACTTAGCATCTTCTTTACTAAGACTTGGAGTCACATAACCATGCTTCACATCATTATTATAGCTTTTCAACCCTTCTAAGACTCTTTTCAATGTAGCATCACAAAACTTATGAATCTCTTGATGTCTCATCACTCTCTTTTCTTTCTTGTTGTTCTTGTATATAATGCCATATACTGGTTCAGAGACGATGGAGAACATCTTATGCTTCTCAATGCCATGGAAAGTAATTGTTGGTGCAGTAAGGTTGACCTTCTGTTGATAGCTTTCCACACCTAGCTGGAAATCATGTACTCTTTCCCAGATCACTGTACTTTGGATGAAGACTGACAATGACCACAGTAGTCCAGTCTCAGCATAGTCACCTACCTTTCTGTTAATACATAGCAAATACATATCCTTAATATCATTCTTGTGCGGGTTCTTATAGTCTGGCTTAGTGATTGACACTATGCTACCATTTGCTCTTCTTACAATAATCTATGTTACAAATTTATGCTCATGTCCTAATTCACCATAGGTTTTGATGACTTGAACAATCTTTGAATTTGAGTAGACTTCTTCTTTTGGATTTCCTGGTTCTTTTTGTCTCTTAATGTAGAATATCTTTGCATGTGGATTCTTCTAATGTTCGACACTGTATCAAGCATCAGGATTAAACTTCTTTACACATTTGTCTACCCATCTGTATGTTCTTTCTTCAATATCATCATCAGAAAAGATAACCGGCATGAAACTTGTGTAAAGATAACACAAACTTCTTTGGTCCTGAGTTGCCTTTCTTCATGTATAACAAATCTTAATTGACAAGAGATAGTGCAGGAGCTTTGGGATCTCTTTGGCAGCTTTAAACGACTGGAGTGGGCTTTTGTGGAAATGGTAAAGTTAAAATTTATTTTTTGCTTTCCAACACAATATCATTCTTCAAGAAGTTTTGCATCCAATCAATGTGATATTGATGCTAATCTTCTAAAGTGCATCGTTGTCTCAACATTTCATTAACAACTTCGCGCAATTTTGTCTCATCTACTGTTTGTGACATTTCTTCCACAAGTTCTTGTGATACTTTCTCATTGGAAGTTCATCATCATCTATGGCATATGTATCCGTCCAAAAATCAAAATCGTCTAATTGTTCTTGATTACCAGATGTTGACGGACCTGGTTCACTTTCATTAGCCTGACCAGATGAAGATTCTCCAAAGACATAAGTTCCATGCAGGTGTCTTCTGCCTCTTTGCACTATTCTCTCCCTTAAGATAAGCATCATCATGAGGATCATCCTGATCTCTTGGGCGAATGACATAATATCTACAAGGAGTGTTAAAAGCATGAAGTCCTTCAAACTTGATCTTGAGTGCTAGCTAAATTGGTAAATCATTATGTTGCAGTTGAGGATTGTCTTTCATTGTCAAATAAAGTTGATATTGTTGTTCTTGTGTAGAAGCTTGGCTGGCTTGAGTTGGATGAACATGGAAAATATGACATGACATGTAATTCCTGACTGATGAATCAACCTGAGAAGGAATATGATTAGTGATATCATTGTTAATTCTCGCGTTCTTGCTGAATTGCATCTGCAATCATCTTCGTCACATCAGTTTGATTCTGTTTTCTTTCCATTATTAGCCCCTCTGCAACATATAGTAGAACTTATGTCTTGGTAAGTTCATTGACACGATCATCTACCATGTTAGGCAACGCCTCTTCCATAACCTCTTGTAAATGTTAAGCAAGTACATTAAAAAAATTTCTTGCCAAGAACCTAGTCTTTAGATGTCCAAATAGATATTTGTATCATCCTTGCAATTCATCAAAGAAACTATTGTATCGTTTGAATTGTCCAGTCTTGGGTTTGAACAGCGATAAGATGTGTTGTGACATTAATAATGTTGGTTTTGGTGAAGATGATGATGGTGTAGAAGATAAAGATTTTGAATCAGTTACTGTCAATTCGTAGAGTTTCTCAGTAGCTAAAGATACGAGAGTAGAATGAGTCCTAGGGGATCTAATTGGTGTAGGGGATGGTGTATGCCTATACTCCTCTACATTCTTCCCTTTTACCCTTCTTCTCAACTCATAATCATCCTCTGATGACTCGTCCTACTCTTCAATAACGTTCACATGTTGTTCAACAGAAGTTTTCTCTACCTTTGGACTTTCCTTATAACTCTCAGGATCTAACCTAGTGTCGGGATCATTTTGATTATTAAGGACAGAATTGACAACCTCATCATTTTCTACATTCTCCATTCCTTCTACCATTTTCTCAATCTCCTCAGCTATTAAGTACTCTTTAACTTTTTCTTCATTTTGCTTGGCTTCAAGATCATCATGACTTTTCTGCTTAGCAATGCAAAGTTGAATTGTATCTTGTACAATCATTTCTTCAACCTCAGCAGCAGTTAGGATTGGTCTTGGTGGAGTAAGTCGAGGTGATCGTCTTGGTGGAATACGAAGTCTAATAACAGTAGACTTTCGTTGAGCACTTAATTCTCCTTCATCCACATCAGGGTTAGGTGACCCGGACAATGAGATAAGACAACTTCAACCAAATAATCTACTTACTTCACGGTAGCTCTCAAAAAGATAAACGCACAGGTGAGCGGAGGAGTAGGAATAGCGCGAAGCTTATTTCTCCTTTCGGGTCGTAGTTCCTCGGAACAACCCTCCTTATACCCACTTTATAGTTTGTTTAACTTTTCAAGGTGAGCCGTACGTCGTAAGAGACACAAATGGCAAGTTTTTAAATCTTTTGTTCGAGTTGGGAACCAACAAGTTCACCGGAAGTTATTATGATAATACCTCAATTGAGAATATTATATTTTGGTATTTTTACCAATTTGTGAATTTTATTTCTTTTTTTATGGACAATGTTTTTATATTTTTGGTTTTTCTTTTGTTTTTATATGATAATTATACTAATAAAAGAAAATGAAAAATATTTTTGTATTTTTTATATGTTTATAAAAGAAAATATTCACAGATTCAAACACAAATTGTCAAACGTAACGATAATCGTTTTCACAGCCTCCCCGGCAACGGCGCCAAAAATTGATTGGTGCTAAACTACACCTTAAAATATATATAATATATAATAAAATATAAAATATATATAGTAAGAATAGTCTAGAAACAAAATCAATAAAACCGAGAAGTAGTATAGAATGTTCCCGGGTCGTTTATCCCCAACGAGGCTGGACTGGAGAATCGATACAGTCGGAAGATTGGAGTTTGAATGAGAGAAATGATTTGAGAGTGTGGAAAGCTAAATTAAACAATAACAAACAAAAACGATTAAGAAAAACCTAAAAATTATGAAATTAAGCTGAAAAACGAGAGCACGAATCCCGAACAAAGGGTCAAAAACCTAAAATCTTCAAAATTAACCCTACAAAGAAATTTTTACTTCTAAACTACTCTAGGGGACTAATAACGAAGAATGAAAAAGACTAGACTGAAAACGGAGGTCGTTTGACCCAAAAACGAGTCAAGACAAAAACCGTACCCGAGCCCGTTCTTTAAAAATCAAAAAGTTACAAAAATGACCCTACGAAAATTTTTGCATTTTTCCTACAAAATATATGACTAAAGAAAATTTTCTAAAAAAGAAAAATATTTTTTTGATAATTTTTATATTTTTTATGAATTTTTAAAACTTATAACGAAATTAAATTATAAAAAATACTAAACTATTTTTAAAAATTCTGAAAAATTTACCTAAAATACTAGACCTAAAATTCTACCTAAGAAAAATAAGAAGCCCGAAATTCGGCTTATGAATAAGCCCGAAATAAGCTGAAACAGCTTATAGCTATATGGGGCAAAACTACCTTAAATATCTAAGTGCCCAAGGGTCTTACATAAAAGACCCAAGGGCACAGCGGTAAGAAGGCTTGTTATAAGAGAGGTGTATTGAGGGTGAGACCCGGGTTCGAGTCTTGCTCACCCGGGTTTCCCCTTATCTCCTCTCTTTTTTTTTGGACAAACTTTCAAAAGCAAAGTTGTAAAGGACATGAAGCTTATTATTTTCTAAAACTAAAACTTTTTATGAAAAGCTAAGAATAAGCTGAAAAAGTGGCTTTTTGTTGACAGTTTGCTTATATTGAGCTAAGGCAAAGATAACTTAAGCTATAATGACATTTTAAGCTATGGGGAGTTGAAAAGAAGCAAAAATATGCAAACCCTAATCTAATAAGCAATTGCAAGTGAAAATAAGCTCAAAGAAGTGAACAAATAAGCAGGAAAAATAAGCAAAGAAAAGTGACAGTTTGCACTTTTTTACACTAAGTGCTTAAAATGCAAACTGTTAAGCACTTCTAAGCATTAATAAGCTGACACTAAGGCAAATAAGCAAATGTAGTTAACTAACTAGACCTAATAAGCTAGAAGATCACAAATAAGCATAACAAATAAGCTGGAATGAGCTTATGGATTCAGCAGTACTAACTTTAAAGTTAGTACTGCCTTATGCTGTTAAGGAGAAATAAGCTAGGGAAAAAGGAAAATAAGCAATGCAAGGCAAACTAAGCTAAGGGAAGTATCTATGCTAACCTAAATAAGCTAATGCAAACCAACAATAAGCAAAAAGAGAACAAGTAGATAAGCCAAAAACAGCAAACAAGCTATAAGCACAAAATCTGTTGGTGCACAGTCCTAAGGGCACAAATTTGAGCTTAATTTTAAGGCACCTAGAATTATCCTTAGGTTATGGGGCTTATAAGAGCTTAAAGAGTGACCAGCTGGCTACAAGAACAAGCAAATAGAAAATCATTTGAAAGACAAATTAGCTAGTAAAAAGAGGAATGAAAAGTAGCTGTCACAACAGCATATGCTGACTTAGCCTTTGACAAGAGAAAATGGGACAAAGTGCAGGCTAAAAAATGAGCTGCAATATAAGCTCTAAATGGAAAATAAAGTTAAAACAGATGGAGATTAACTCTGTGGTTCCTTAAACTGAATGGATCTTTGCAGCCTATAAAGGATGATAGCCTAGATGTATAAATACAACTGACTATGTAGAAACAATGACTTGAATACAATATGTTAATGCGGAATCTTAACACAAGTACTAAGAAGAATAATGATTTAACTGAATAACAACTTTGTTAAAATGTTCTTGAGAGTTACAGATTGCTAACTATGATGTATTCTGTGATTTGTAATCGTCTATGTCATATATGTTCTAACTATGTCAATTAGTTTCCTTTTTATATGTTAAGGATATCCCTATAAAAGTCTTACAGACTTTCTGACAATATATCTCACAAATATATTTATAAAATATATTCTCATCAGATACTAATATTTTACTATAACGGGGTTACTAACTAACTATAACAGTACTAACACTTTGTACTGTACGGTTATTAGTATAATGTCGGGTTATAACTCATTGTACTGTCGGGACTAAGTTAGAAAACATTAATCCTAACAATCCTCCGTAAACATGAAATGTTAAACTATTGTAACTTCATGTTTCTTCAATCCTTTGAGCTTCACAGAGGATGTATCCAAACTATTCTTTATCTTTTCTCTATATTTGTTACTATCTATCCTTTTCAGCAGCAAACTATCTTTTCTCAGCTATGTCAGAACATACTTTTCACTGCAAAGCCAACTTAGTTGGCTTTATAGTTTTTGGCAAAAACTCCAGCCCATTACGATTTGATGTTCCTTTACCATAGACGTTTTGCTCTGGGATAGATAATCTTTATTCTATGTATATGGTGGGTTAAATTAACATACTGTTTTTGGGTTATCTGTAACCAATCATACGGAATTTGATTAGTCTCTACACAAAATACCGTTTGAGTTTGGAACTAGCCCATTGCTTCATTGTTAAAACATGGGTGCATTGATAATCCATATAGTTTTTTGCAACTATCAGTATCAAAAGATTTGATTATTTTATTTAGGTATTACCAAGAATAGTTTGATCTCGGACTAGCCCAACTCTTCACCAGAAGCAAGGTGAGTTGAATTACCTGACATTTTTGGTAAATTTGTAAACCATCAACCGGATTTGAGAAGTCTGTACCCAAGTCGTTTGCTTGGTGGACTAGCCAATTTCTTTTGCCGTTAAGCTATGGTGAATTGTTATACTTTGTTGTTGGTGGGTTTGCCAAACACTCAATCCCTTCTCACTTCATCAGTTCTGTTCTTTAGATTCTTTAGTCAGCAAGTTCTTCTTGATAACTCCTATCAATTCCAATGCATTGTACTTTCTTCTCAGACTCTAATCTTAAATATAGCATTTGCACCAGTATTTCCTTCTTTAAAGGATGTACAATCACTCTCCACTTTCCTCATCTCCTTTACCTCTGCTGACTAACTCCTTCGATACTCTCTCTGTTAGCATATATATAGACTAACTACTTCATTGGTCTATTAAAGTGTGTATCCTTTGAAGAATGTTATGCAACTTCCACCTAATTATTTTCCATTATGCTTTGTGAGTTCCAAAACTCATATTGTTCATCAGGATTTGAACAAAACCTTTTAAATCTCCCCAAAGAACTCTTTCAAAACCTTGGTATCTCATTCTCTTGGTAGTTATTCATTACCATGTTGATAAACAGCATTAGATCTTCTCTATCAAATAGGGACAATCACTGAATGTTAAAAACACTAAAGTGTCTTTGCTGTTCCATTATCTTCTTGTTACTACATTCAAATTGATCTTTTCAATAGATTTTGCTTCAATCAGGTTGTGGTTTTGTTCAAAAACACTCTGTCTTCCAGTCATATGATTTGGATTTTCTGTCAGTACTTCATAGTCCACTTCTTTTTCTTCAGCTTGAGCTTTTCAAACACAAATTCTAAGGTCATCATTTTCTTTGTCAGTAATATCCTCATGAAGTGTGTTGTAATATTTCTCTTTTTCTTGACTTCATTTCTTTCTAGTACCTAGCTTTCTTTTTCTAGTAATTTCTATCATCTTATCTTCATCCCTTGACTTCTTCTTTGGTGTCTTCCTTGATCACTTCAGATTTAGATAAACCACCTCTTTTCTCATTCAACCTTTTGATAAGCCTTTCATCTTTAGCAGACCCAGTGGAAATGAAATGTTCATTAAACCTCTTAATCTTTTCATACAAAGCTTGTATGTCTTCAAACTTCCTGCTTTTCAAATTAGCATGTTTGAAGTTTCCCACATGTTTTAAGTAGGTTATCATTTGATTTCTGAGTTGATTCTTGGTTGGAGGTTTATTCCTTATAGCTTGTGATCTTTGTTGAGCAAGGAACTTTCTTTGAGCAGCAATTGTTATCCCCCCCCCCCCCCCCCCCCCCCCCCCCCCCCCCCCCCCCCCCCCCCTTTACCCCCCCCCCCCCCCCCCCCCCCCCCCCCCCCCCCCCCCCCCCCCCCCCCCCCCCCCCCCCCCCCCCCCCCCCCCCCCATTAATCATGAAGGAACTTAGCTCTTTCTTCTATAGTTAGTAAACTGTCTCTTTCTTGCTTTGAAGCTTCTTAGCTAGAATTATATTTTCTAGTTGTTCTGCTTCAATTCTTGCTTTTATATCATCAAAGTCTTTAATGAGAGCTTCATTTGTTGCTTGTTCTTCAGCAATCTTGTTTTTCTCCTCTTCAGCTTCCCATTCTTCTTGCACTTTCCTAGCCAACTCTTCATCACTTTCAAGTTGCTTGAATTTCTTCACAGCTTGAGGAATATCATCATCTTCACTTTCAGTTTCATCCTCCTCTTCAATCTTCTTCTTCCCTTTGTCTTTAGGATCAATTTTTTGGAAAGAGGCTTTTTAAAGTGATTGTTGATCTTGTAGAAGTCGTTCTGTTCTATCAGTATCTTCAACATCCTTCAGTTCTACACCTTTCTCTTTTTCTTTGGAAATAGCTTTGGCTTTACTCATGTTGATGAGAAGTGTAGCAATTGTTTCATCATCACCAAATATCATAGATGTGGGTGTTTGAGTGGATGTTTGAGAAGCAATTTCTTCCTTAGTTTGCTCTTCAGTACTTTCTTTTTGCTCAGCTCGTGGTTGAGGTACTTATCAAACTTTCTCTTCATTACCTTCCCTGTGGTCTTCAGTACCTTCAAAGATCCTTGAGAAGCATCAACTTTATCTTATTACTTTATTTGTTATCACATTTGTTCATCAGTACTAACTTTGAGATCGTCAGTACTAAGTTTTGGTCTGTCGGTACTAACTTTTTCAAATTCGGTACTAACTCCTTTCTTAGCAGTACTAACTTCATCTTCAGTACTAAGTCCAACTTCATCAGTTTCTTTGTCTTCATCCATCATTTCTTTTGTCCTCCCTTCACTTTGAGCATTTTCTTTTGCTTTACCATCTCCTTTTGCATTCTTCCTCCCTTGTTTGGATACAGACTCTATCTGCACCTTCTTTTTCTTTGAGAGTCTTTTCCTTTGTTGTCTTTGTTCCTTTGATATTCTCTTCTGATATGCTTTGAAGTGTTTGATGACAGGATTAGCTTTCCTTTTGAGCTTTGTGATCTTAGCCTTTAAGAGTTTAATTTCCTTGGCTTGATCTGAAACCTGTTTACACAAAGAGATACAAAGATCATAGACATTTTGGAGAGTCATTGCATCCTCATTCCCTGAAAGGGATGTATCATTGAATGAATGATCTCCAAGATTCTCACCAGTATGTTCTGGAATTGAATCAGGAATATTAGGAGTGGGGGAAGGGTTTGGTGAAGGTCTGGGTGAAGGACTTGGTGAAAGGTCAGGTTGTTGCTCAAATGGTACCTCACTAGATTGAGCAGAAGATGAGTCATGCAGTGACTCATTTGGGGCTTCACTAGTGGGTTCAGGAGAGGGTGTTGGGTGTGCTTCAGATAGTCTTTCTGAAGAAGTACCCTCTTTCTGAGTTGGTTGGACCAACATATTATCAAACAAAGGTGTAATTTTGCCTGAAAAATGTTTGCCCTTTTTAACCATAAAAGAAAAAACTTTACTAGTTAAACTATTTACAGGAAAGTGATCTAAAGGTACAGTTACATTAACTAATTGTCTAGCTAAAAATATAGAAATAAAACGAGGATACATAACAAACTTCTTCTTAGCCTCTAGATGTCTAAACATACCATCAAAAATCAATTTAGAAAAATTATACTTTTGATTAGTTGTTAAACAAATTACAGCAGTGGCAACATTTGTAGGAATTTGATCCCAAGAGGTACTTTTGGAGCTTAAACAATGATTAATTGTGTGAAATAAAAACCTCCATTGGGGTGAAAACAAAGCTTTATTAAATGTTAACACAGTTAAATCCCCTTCATATCCCATAAGTTGAATAGCATCAAAGATAGCTTGATTTGGAAGTGTGTCTATCCCATCAGCATCATCAAAAAGAAGATCAGTACGAATAGATGCTTCAGTGATAGACACTAACTTGCCAGCTACTTTGGCAGTTATGTGCCTTGCATTGTTGATTGTTTTGGACTTAGCAGACGTCCAAAACTGTTCAACGAATGTGGTTGAAACAACAGGACTTACAGTGAGCGCATGAGAAATATAACTTCTTTGAAGAAAATCAATCACTTCATGGAACTCAACATTCCCTTCAGTCTTTTCCAAATAGGCGATCATGTTGTGCTTAGGACAGGACTCAAGAGCAGCCATATTGCTTCGAAGAGAGAGATCGTCGGTAAGAGAAATTAGGGCTTGTAAATTAAGAATATCAGTTGAAGAGATTGCGTGAGTAATTGGGCGGTTGAAATGGATTCTTATAGGTTTTGGTGACCTAATTTTAAAGAAAACGTTCCAATTTGCACTTTGTACCCTTGGCGGTATTATTCTCCAATCGTCTCTTAAGCGGTACAAACTTTGCCTAGCGGTACTAACTTAACATGGTCGGTACTAACTTTGTCCAAACAAAGAATGAACAATGTAAGTATCAGGAGTGCTTCAGTACCATTAGTAACTCTTATCAGTGACTCTCTAATTCTTCTTAAATCAAGAATGGATTTACATATCCATACAACATTAAAACAGAGGTAGACTCCATTACTTGAGCCATCTAACCATGACTCACTATTCAGGTGTCTTTACATCTTTCCCTCACCATCAACACATACTAACCATTTTGGTGGTTCAAACCACACCTGCTAATACTCTTTGAATGGTCTACATAATCTCATGTCTTCAAAATGCTTCACAAAGGAATTCTTGAGCAATCTTCTTATTTTGATCATGTACTGACCACTTGTTGGTACGGTTAGTATTTGCATGCTTGATGATGATTGAATCTTGATGGGTAGAAAGGTGGTGTGTAAGGTTTTAGGGGTTTCTTGGAACAAGTTTGATTTGCCATGGTGTAAGTTAGCTTGTGGAAGAGTATGCTTTGTGATGTATGTTTAAAGGTGGAGCATTTGGGTTTATTCCATGATGAGAGGTCATAGCTATGTGTGTGTTGTACCTCTGTCATCCACGGATGACTCATTCATGTTGCCTCCCTTAAACCAATGCAGCTTATGGATTTACCATGCCAATTGAAACAACCAAGAACTGAAATCGGCTTACATCAAATGCCTTGGTTAGTAGATCAGCTACATTGTCATTGGTGTGGATCTTAAGCACTTGTATGAGTTTCTTCTCATAGGCATCTCTTATGAAGTGGTGCCTAATAGCAATATGCTTTGTCTTTGAGTGATATACTGGATTCTTTACAATGCAAATTGTGCTTTCATTATCAATGTAGATCTTTGTGTTCATGAAGTTGAACCCATAGTCTAACATTTGATTTTGAATCCATAAGACTTGCCCACAGCAACTTGCAGCAGCAACATATTCTGCTTCTGTTGTAGAAGTAGCTACAATGATTGGCTTGTTTGATTGCAAAGGCTACATCTGATGAATCTAACTTATGGCATAGGAGGTTGGGTCATGTAAATTTCAAAAATTTAAATAGACTTGTGAAGGGAATCCTTAAAGACTTTATAAGACAAATAGAAAACCAATTGAATCAAAAGGTTAAAACCATTAGATGTGATAATGGAACAGAATTCATGGTTAAAAAGGGCAAACATTTTTCAGGCAAAATTACACCTTTGTTTGATAATATGTTGGTCCAACCAACTCAGAAAGAGGGAATGAGGATGCAATGACTCTCCAAAATGTCTATGATCTTTGTATCTCTTTGTGTAAACAGGTTTCAGATCAAGCCAAGGAAATTAAACTCTTAAAGGCTAAGATCACAAAGCTCAAAAAGAAAGCTAATCCTGTCATCAAACACTTCAAAGCATATCAGAAGAGAATATCAAAGGAACAAAGACAACAACGGAAAAGTCTCTCAAAGAAAAAGAAGGTGCAGATCGAGTCTGTATCCAAACAAGGGAGGAAGAATGCAAAAGGAGATGGTAAAGCAAAACAAAATGCTCAAAGTGAAGGGAGGACGAAAGAAATGATGGATAAAGACAAAGAAACTGATGAAGTTGGACTTAGTACTGAAGAAGAAGTTAGTACCGACTTTGAAAAAGTTAGTACCGACAGACCAAAACTTAGTACTGACGATCTCGAAGTTAGTACTGATGAGCAAATGGAAAGT
>BQNB010141707.1:0-17233 GCA_026074375.1 Tanacetum coccineum | reverse complement strand
ATTAAAGTCACTGCTCCTAGCATCAGATTTACTAGGTTTAGATTGCTTTGGACCATATGTAAATTGTGAGTCATCTATTTCTTTATGAGGTCCAGAAGGGATGTAGATCCCTGTCATTAGAGGGGGAACTACATGCATCCCCTCTACATATCTATCATTCACAGGACTATCTTCTATATCACTTGTCCTACTAACAAACATACTTTGGAAAACTTCATTTTCATAACTTAAAACACCTTTATTCATTTGATCACCATACCTAAGTCCAGCCTTATCCCTAGCACTCATCTGACTATTTAGCAAAATATTAAGATTTTTAGAAGAGTTGTGCCATTTTTCTACTTTAGCTTTTAATTCTTCTTTTTCTTTTTCAGCTTCTGCCAATAAATTCTTATGGTATGTAAGGACATCAGTTTTATCATCTAAGTTAATTTTCATAAACCTTATCTTTTCCTCATACCAAAGTTGACTTTGTTGATGAGCAACTAATTGTGCTTCAACTTTCTTTAAAGCTTGAGTATATGCCTATATTTCTATACTAGCATCTCCAAGTTGTTCCATCTGTTCATCATACAATTTTTTAAGTTTAGCATAAGACTCTTTACATTCTTTTGAACAAGAAGTTACCTTTGTGTCTAAGCCTGAACCGCTGTAAGCCATCAAAGCATAGTTCTCTTATTCATCTTCTGAGTGACTGGTCTAATCAACACCTTCTCCATCAAGAGTCACCAAAGCTTTAGAGTCCTCCTGTTTACCAGATCTCCTCCCATTTTCTTTATCCTTATTCCTAGTGTTCCAAGCATCTCTCCTCCTACTATCTTGATTCCCCTTGGATATGCACTCTCTAGCAAAATGCCTTGTCTTGTGACAACTATAGCACTCGACTTTGGTTTTGTCAAAACCAACCAGTTCCTTGGCATCAAATTGTAGCTTTCTACCTGTCTTTTTGTAGAACTTTTTCATTCTCATGGAAATCATGGCCTCCTGCCATTTCAAGTCCATTTCTTCTAAATCAAACTCATCAAGCTATTCTAGATCTTCATGATCTAATTGTGGGCAACTGGATTGATTTGCAAGTAAGGAGTATGATGAAGGATGTTCATATTGTGAGTTATGACCAGAAGAATTAGAAACACCATAAGCGGTACTAACATCATTAGTACTGCTAGTGTTCTCTGAAACAAATGCCACATTCTGCGTACTAAAGGATGATGCAGTAGAGCCTTTAACATTAGACTCAAAGACTCTAAGATTATTATACAGATCATCAAAACTGAGACTGTCAACTCTTGGCTTGGTCCTTATGATTAAGGAAACTTGAGACCAGGCAGAAGGTAGAGACCTAAGGAATTTCTGATTTGCATCTTCAGTGGAGACGCCTGCACCATGAATCTCTAGTTGACTCAGAAGACTCTGAAACCTATCATAGCCTTTATGTAGCCCTTCTGAGTTTGATACAGAGAAGCCTTCAAACTGTTGCTTTAGAATATACTTCTGCATCTTCTTTGATTCATCATTTCCACCAAATCTAGATTTGATAGCTTCCCACATTTCTTTAGCATCCGTTATTTTATGAAATTTAGCAAGATGATCTTCTAGTAAAGCCGTAAGCAAAGTGGTCCTTACTTTTCTTTCTATTTCTCTGGCTAAAATTTCTTCTGCAGTCTTGGGAGGCAGAACCTTTATTAAACCGTTTGTATCAGTTGAGACACTCACGTGACCATTTCCTCTTTGAATAACTTCCTAGATAGGATAGTCTGTATGGGCCAAATAATATTCCATTTTCATGGCTAATATATCATATTCTCCCTTCTTGAGAATAGGAAGTTTGATGGTTGAAACAGTGTAAGGGGTTTGTTGTGTTGGTGTTTGTGATGGTGGTGGTGGTGGTGGTGGTGGAATATCATCTTCTGATCCATCCATTGAATAGCTTTGTAAGATAGAGGTTTAAAACTGGTTTTTGTTCTTCTTACTCAGAGTTTCTTTACAGGCTCTGATACCACTTGTAGATCCCTTTGAATATAGATCTTTCTACCTTGTTAAGGGTTGTAGCCAATATGGATAGATCCACACAAACTACAGGAGAAACAATGACTATAAACACTATAAGTTATGCGGAAACTAACTTATAATGCTAAGAAAAACAATGAATATTAATAACTAAACTTTTGTATTAATCTACTAAAACGATTACAGATTACTAACTATGAGATATAAGATTATATATGAGATGTATCTTCTCTAATGCCATAGGGTTCGTTTTATAGACCAAGGATAAACCCTAACAGACTTACAAAACGCGTAAAAGATAATGCATATCTTTTCCTATAATATCTCATGCATATCTCTTAAATGGTACTAATTATTTTATACTATCAGTACTAACTAACTGATCAGTACTAACTATTTTCTACTGTTAGTACTAATTACAACTATCGGCACTAACTAATATAACTAACGGTACTAAGTCAGGAATGCATAATTCCCAACAATTGCCATGTCTAGGTTTTAGGAAGAAGTACCGCCTAAATCTAGAAATGATATATCAATAACGAGATAAGACAATCATTGCACTTATAAACTAAAACCTGCGTTTTATTAGATTAAATATGGTTAATATGTTTTCCTTACAATAGGCTTGACCGCTTCTCTATCTTTTAAATATCATCTTGTGTCTGTTAATCGCCTAATCTTAGCCTAAGTAAACTAAAACTCATACCAGTCTCTCAGGCTGAAAACCTCTCTTTTTGCCATTAGTTTTAGGTTTAACTTAGGTATAACATAGAATAAATTAGAACTAACATAAGTAACTAAAATACTGATAGAATTAGGAATTAACTCTCTCGCTCTTAGTGATCGACACCCTACTTACTAACGAAACTACAAATGATCGGGTACACTATCCGTTAGTGTTGTTTTAGGTATAGTTGGCAAAATATAAATAGTAAAACTTGATAATAAATAATACCTATGCACAACGACACATCAAGTTTTTGCCGCTGCTGTCGGAGAGATAGTGAATTGTTTAATTCTTGTTTTTATTTGTATTTTTAGTTTAGATCTAACATAACTTAGATTAGTGTAAAGTTTTGTATAATTTTGTATCTCATTTGTTTAATTCAGTAGATTAGTTTGCATTGTATAATTTTGCATATTTATTTTTCTACATTATTTTTCTTTTCTCTTAATGTACTGGTCGAACAACTAATACGGCGTATTCACTACATAGAATACGGCGTTTTCAGTCAATTGAATATGGCGTATCGATCATCTGATACAACAGCAGATTGTATTTTTCATATTCCGTTCTTGTTTATAGTTATCTGTATTTTCCTTCTTCCGAGCCTATCCTACTGATTGTTTATCCTCTTTTTCAGGAGTGCATGACCAGGAGTTCAACCAAGGAGCTCTTTACACCATTCGAAGAACCAAAATGAGTATTTCATTTAACAAAGAGGCTTTTTAAGACAACGAGTCTTGGTTATTCGAGTTTATCGGAATTCGATTTATTTTCTGATCCTGAGAATCAAAGTGAGGAAGAAGTTACAAAAGCAATAGGGGACTAACTATGGAAGAATACATGATGAAGACCTGAGAAGACTATGGATCGGGAATTGCTAGGCCTAAGATTGATGATAAGGCTCATTTTGAGTTGAAAGACGAATTTCTCAAAGAACTACGTGATAACACTTTCCGTGGATCGGATAATGAAGAAGAAAATGAGCATATTGAGAAAGTTCTTAAGATTGTTGACCTATTCCATATACCTAAAGTAACTCAAGATCAAATAATGCTTCGAGTTTTCCCTATGTCACTTACTGGAGCTGCAAGTCGATGGCTAAAGAACAAACCATCTAGTTCGATTATCACTTGGGAAACTCTTAAGAAGAAATTTTTGAGCAAGTACTGTCCACCTGTCCGAACTGCTAAAAAGATGGAGGAGATCAATAACTTTCAACAAGAACCTGACGAAACTCTTTACCAAGCTTGGGAACGATTCAAAGAGCTATTATTGAGATGTCCTCAACATTACTTAAGAGATATGAAGGAAGTGATCTTGTTTTTCAAAGGATTAGATGTACATACTAGACAGATTCTTGATTCTAATGGTGCCATTCCCACTATGAAGGCTGCTGATGATAAGAAAGCCATGTAAGATATGGTTGATCATTATCAAAAATGGCACAATGAAACGTCTACTAAGACTAGAAGTACTGACACTTCTGATGGATTAGCTGCTATACAAGCTCAACTAAATAACCTTGGAAGAGAAATATAGAAAGTAAATGAAAGAGTTTATGCTGCTCAAGTTAGTTGTGAATCATGTGGTGGACCATACTACATAAAGGATTGTCCACTTAAAGAAGAAGGAAAAACATTTGAAGAAGCATACTACACTCAATTTGGAGTACCATTCCCCTAAGGAGGAAGATATAGATCAGCTGCTCCAGGATTCTACCAAAGAGATAATGGAAATCCTTCGTATCAAGAACGAAGACAAACAATGAAAGAGTCACTGAGCAAATTTATGGCTGAATCTGCAAAGAGACATGATGAAAACTCTAATCTGATCAAGGAAATTTGAGCCTCAACGGATGATGCTATTAGGAATCAAGAAGCCATCGATCAAAGCTTTGGAAATTCAAATCGGGCAAATTAGCAAGGTACTTCAAGAAAGGGGATCTGGAAGCCAACCTAGTTCAACTAAAACAAACCCGATAGATCATGTCAGTTCAATTTTGACTACTGTTAAAGCTGACACGCCCTCAATACACCGTATTGATCATGTGCGATACGTTGTATCGAGCCCACAGAACAGAATGCAGTTTTTCAAGCCGAATCAATCGATAATTCCTTTTCCAAATTGATTGATTTATGATTATTATGAAGAGAAGATAGTAATGGTTGAATTGATAGATATGAAAGAAGCTTCTACTAATTTGAAAAGGTCACTAATGGAAAAGCTGAGAATGAGGTACCAAATCGAAGCATCGATAAACGTGCATGACTCTGCTATTCTTGAAGATTCTCTACCTCTAAAGGAAAAAGACCTAGGGAGTTTTACTATACCTTGTTATATTAATAATATTTGTTTTGAAAAAGCCTTAGCTGACTTAGGAGCCAGCGTAAGTGTTATGCCTTACTCGACCATTATCAATCTAGATTTAGGTGAATTAGCTCCTACAAAGTTGATAACTGAATTGGCTGATAAAACGATAAAACGTCCCAAGGGCATAGCTAAAAATGTATTATTAGGTATCGATAAATTTGTCTTCCTAGTAGACTTTGTTATTTTAGATATGCCCGAGGATATTAAAGTCCTCTTGATACTCGGAAGACCATTTTTGTCTACTGCTCACGCTAAGATTGATGTGTTTAAGAGAAAATTTTGTTTGAAGGTTGGGGATGACAAAATTGTGTTTAAAAGTCATAAACCTACTAGTAACATTATTAAAAGAGTTTTTACGTTAGGACCTAAAGAACGAATGGAACTTGATTTAGAAGCTAGGCTAATGGTAGAAGCTCTAATTTTGAAAAGATCACTTGACCCAACTTATGGAGACTATATTGAACTAAATGATCTAAATGAACCATTAAAGCTTAGGAGAAATCAAGTAGAAGACTTAGGCACAACGATTGAAGAAGGTGAGGTAATTGATGAACCCATAGAGGATATAGTCGAAACTAGGAATGATGATAATGAGATAAGTAATGGGATTGATGAATACCCTAGTTTTTATGACTTTGATAAGAAGATCCATATCAATTATGCTTACAACTTACAGTTTTCATGCATGATAGGTTTTGAACATGTAAATGCTATTTTTTTTCTTATTTTGTCTATTAATATGATGTCTAAAAACTCTTATAACTCGATAATGAAAGACAAAGTTAAATTCAAAGGAAAAAATGTAGTCATAGCTTTTATTAATTTACATGTCTTTGTTGGAAACTATTCTGTTTTGACTAATTTTGCAGTTATGGAAAATATAGATGTTTATCGTGATGAAGGGATGGGTGAAGTAATAGTTGGAAAACCCTTTTGTAGAAAAGTTTATGTAAAAGCAAGGCGGTTTGATGGAATGATTACCATTTACAATGGTAATGATAGACTGACTTATCAAATGACGCGATCACATCCAAGGTTTAAACACCTAACTAATGAGCAATCCAACAAGATGCGACCATTACTGAAGGTAAGTGCACAAGATGAGATGAATGGAATATCACACCCGTATCAAAAGCTTAAAGTTTCTACAAGGAAGTCTTGAACTTGGAACCCGAATACATAAGGGATGCAAAGATGGAAGAATGGCTCATACATGGATACATAAGCATGCATGAGATGGAGTGAAATAGCTGAATACAAGTCTAACTTAAAGACTTTGTTGTAAACAAAAGTGCTTGCCGGGAGACAACTGAAATGTATTTTTAATTTTTATCGAGTCTGACTTCCCAGACTGCCAATACGGCATATCCAACCTCAATAGATATGGCGTGTTAACTATCTAGACGTTATCCAGTCATTATTTTTCTACACTTTTTAAACTTTATTGTCTGATTAATCTATATGGCGTATTCATTAAATGAGTACACCGTATTAGGCGACTGACCCGTATCTAGATACTTTTTACAGGTCTCAATACGGCGTATCCTGGTTTATGGATACATAGTATCGACATCTTGTATAGTTTTAGGCTTTTATTTTTGATTTCTAACCAACGAATACCGGAGATAGAATTGGAATTGTTTTTTTATATTTTATATAGGACCTTCTGAACGAAAAAATAAATTTGGTGGAATGCTTATTTTTTGGTATTCTATGTGTGTTTTAGTCATGCTGGTATCCAGACCCATTTACAACACACATTATTGCTCATAAACGCAACATGGGGGATCATACCGAGCAAATACCAGGGAAGTTTCTCGTTCTAATTCTTTAAATTCCTTTTTTCATGTTTTATTTATACAATGAGGGCGTCGTATATTTCAGGTGGAGGGAGGAGAATTAGAACGCTTACTTGTCCATATTTTTACAAATAATATGGCTAATTTATATCAAATTTTTAAGAAAAAATTTAGCATATTTTTTGTGAAATTATTAGTTACATGACCCGCACACATAACCCTAACCCTTGTTAGATATTGTGAGAATTTAGCCTTATCCGATGTTTACCCAAATTCTACAAAAGTATGGGTGTGCAGGTGATTGTAGTAAAATTTAGAACTTACCTTGGTATATCTACTCGAGACCACAATAATAAGCACTATTTTTAATAGATAGAGTGACCTTTCTAAACCGGTAAATTTCTAGGATTACACCAAAAATCCTATACATGTTGTGATGTTAACTAACTACACTGGTTAGTTAACCCCCGTATAAACCCTTTGTTTACTCTCATTTTTAGAGTAAGATGCCCCTAGAAAAACCTGCTGAGTTATTCCTTTCTTTTCATTCACCAAATATTTTGTTTCGTTACACCTTAACCTACCTTATTAGATTAATTTCTTAATCAGTTGCTAGTCGCTTTTGTGTAAAGTATTGTATTGCCTGTCGCGATGCATATTTTCTATCTCTGGTATGGTCAGGAAATTGCACAATGCAATTGGGTACGTGAGGTTGATTTTCTATTCATGGTTAGGTCAGGAAATTGCACAATGCAATGGGCAAATGTGAAAATAGTAGTTTTTTATTCTTAGTGTGTTTACTACTTTCACTATTATGATCGGATATTAGTTATTCAGATTTATCGTATTCGTGAGGTGGTGAAATTTTACACCGTAGTTTGTTTTTCAATAATAGTTAGCAAAAAAATAAAAAAAAAACAGAAAAATACCAAAAAATATTAAGAGAGAGACAAAGTGAGGATTGTGAGATAATCGGTTCATCTAAGCTTAACCGATATTATTATTTGAAGGATCGATTATTCGTTAGTACGTGTTATAAACCAACGATGTAAAGGTATGTTGTATGTTATTACTAGTTGGTCGCAATTATAAACCAACTACGTATTTTCATGTATCAAGTGGTAGATATTGCCACTAATTTTGTACAGTATGTAGATTATGAATGATTGGGAGTTAACCGTTACGGGAATGCCAATTAAGGTTGTTTTTGTTGATCTATGATCAAGACATCTATGAGTCTATGATTTCGTGTCTTCTTCATGGGGATGGTCGGGAAAGTAAATAGCAACACTGTTCCTTATTTGTTTAGACTTAATCCATTTGTTTTGTTTTTTATTTTGATTAACACTAATTATATATTTCCCATACCTAATCCATAACCTTGGGTCTTACTCGAATGAAGATGTGGGCAATCACAACTATCTATTCCATCGTTATGGATGTGTATGTGTGATTTTGTCCGCCTTGTTGGTGTATTACTTTTGGTAAAAGATTAGACGATTCACACCTTATATTGTTCTTCATCCTAACATTTGGTTTTACTCGAATGGGGATCTGAGCAATCATGTGTGTCTATTCCATCGTTATGGATGTGTATATATGATTTTGCCGCCCTTGTTGGTTAACTACTATTGGCGAAGATTACTAATCATATTCTTTTGTTTATTCGAGTTAAGGATCGAGCAATCACATATGTCTATTCCATCATTATGGATGTGTATGTGTGGTTTTGTCACCTTTTCTGGAATATTGGTATTGATAGAGATTGGAAAGAATGATCAACCCTTAAACCTTAACCCAATTTACCTTTTAAGACTTGTCACTCCTTAGCTTTAGTGGTGGAGATGCGTATCCTTGTCAAGCTTATGATAGAATACTCGTCACGATCGAGCAATTATGCGAATTACGTGTTACCACATTGATTAGTTGAGTAATTTGAGTGTTTTCATTTTCCTACTTCGTGAGGTGTTTGGTTGTATGCTAGTAATTAAACGAAAAAATTGCTTAAAGGAAAAATCTTAAACCTTGGTTTATGATACATTTTAATAAGTTTTTTAAAGTCTACTTGAGGACTAGTAGGATTCAAGTGGGGGAATATTTGATAACATCAAATAACGTCTATTTTATAGCATCATTTATCCCAGCTAAATTGCTCATTCTATATTACTTTTGAATGAATTGGTACTTAATTGCTTATATTTGTTATTTGTAGTAAATATCGAGCAACTGGTGAAGTTTAACTAAAAGGCGAGCATTTTGGAGCTTAAAAGAAGAAATCAAGAATCTGTTGTTCTGACAACCAATACGCCGTATCCATCAAGGAAGATACTGCGTATCTACGCCTGAACTTCATAAGAAACCACGAAGTTATAAAGATTAATACGCCGTATCCATGAAGACTCATACGTCGTATTCACCGACGGTTCATGAAAGATTTTAAAAGATATTTATCGTGGTCCCCACTCTAAGAAAACCCCAATATGTCATATTGACAACATCCAATACGATGTATCGACTGAATTCAAGAGGTTATAAATACCGAACCCTAAAAACGAATTTTAGTGTACAAAAATACACCGAAGACTGAGAAGAAGACATTAACCACCAGGTTTGACTTTTAGAAGAAAAGAGAAGCTACGAAGGTCTTACAACGCCCTTCAATCCATAGGAAAACCCTTGTAAATTCTTATACTCTAAATACGCGTTCGGTTTTTGGTATCATTCATTAACTTGGTTAGGCTACCTTAATCGTTCGTCTATGACATTTGTATTCGTTACAATGGTTATTGGCTAATACCTTTAGGTATTAGTCATGTTTATGATAATTTAACGTTTGGTTTATGTTTATCCCGATTGCATCTTATAAGTTGTGTGTTTCTTTATGTTTATCAATTTATACTCGTTTATGTGCTTAAGTATGCGACCTATCATTCAACTGGATCTAGAAAACAGAGCAAGTGGACTAGATGTTGGGATAGCTCTCCATATTTCAATTTATATATCTAGAGTAATAAGATCACAAATATTAACCTGTCTTTACCTTTGGTTTAGTGAACAAGTTAGACTAGCAGGTGACCTAGGATCAACAAATAATGTTCTAATTCTTTGGGTAAAGATATGGACAGTGGACTACTAGTATATGAAGAGTCGTTAAGTAGTAAGTTAGTAAAGTCTCGATGACCTAGGATTCAATAAGATCACCATTATTGTCTCCTAAGATAGATTATAATCAACCGTGATTGCTTTATGTGGATGTGGTTAATTGTGACAGAATTGCCATGTCTAGGTTTTTGGAAGAAGTACCGCCTAAATCTAGGAATGATATATCAACAACGAGATAAGACAATCATTGCACTTATAAACTAAAACCTGCGTTTTATTAGATTACATATGGTTAATACGTTTTCCTTACAATAGGCTTGACCACTTCTCTATCTTCTAAATATCATCTTTTTTGTGTTAATCGTCCAATCTCAGTCTAGGTAAACCAAGACTCATACCAGTATCTCATGCTTCACTTTTTTGCCTTTAGTTTTAGGTTTAACTTAGGTATAACATAAAATAAATTAGAACTAACATAAGTAACTAAAGTACTGATAGAATTAGGAATTAACTCTCTCGCTCTTAGTGATTGACACCCTACTTACCAACTAATCGGGTACACTGCCCGTTAGTGTTGTTTTAGGTATAGTCGGCAAAATATAAATAGCAAAACTTGATAATAAATAATACCTACGCACAACCACACATCAGTCATTAAATAATCCGTTAGTCACATTATTTAATTTAAAGGCTAATTAGTTAATGTGTAATGGACATGTTAATTAATCAAGTACAAAAATCAATTTGGAAAGTCCATATTAAAGTGTTGACCTAGGGTGGAGGAAAAGGATACCAAGTCCGACTTGGTTTCCAAGTTATCTAAGAGCATATATAATGAATTACATGATTCATTATTAATACTCTATCATAACCTAAACACCAAAAATGTTTTTCTTTCTCCCCTAAACACCTATTTCGATCGGCTTTAAACTCTCTTAAGGTTTATATATGGTTCAATTTATTATTAAGCTCAAACCGTGGGTTTCATAGCTTCAATCGTGAAATTCAAGAACCAACATTCGGGTTGTAATGCATAACGTGTAGTGTGGACTACTTTATAAAGGACATGTATTTTGTTGTTTCATGGGGTTTTAGACAAGAACAAGGCGTGTTCTTAAGCTCCGATGATTACTTGATCCGATAACAAGGTTAGTATCGTTTATTTACATGTTAATCTAGTTACATCATACGAGGTCTCTTTGGGACATTCTCCACTGCGTTTACTCGTGTTTTATATGTGATATGAGATGTTAAATCCCAACACAGACAACAATCCTTGTCAAAAATCTTTGATACGAATATTGTCCCACCCCTAAGTGAATGACCAAAATGCCTTAAGGTGAAATGGCAAAGTTGTTGGGATATGTCCATATCATAAATAAATATACGACCAAAAATATGTGAGCCTATGAGGCATACACGTATACACAGAGGATACGTTTATTAATGTAATTAATATATTTATTGTATATTAATTATATTAATATGTTTCATGAAATAATTAAATGGTCGTAACAAGAAAAAAAGGAGGGGGCCAAGTGTCGTTTATAGCAAACAAGAGGAGGTGTTTGAGTATGACTTAGAGAACAAGTCATGAGGCTATATAATCCCATTGCCTCATCTTTTATTCGATATTCGATATCCCTATATGTCATACGATATACTTTAAACACTAAAGAAAATATGTTTTCTTATTTCTCTTGTCTAGAAAATCGGCTGAAGAGACAATAGATATACATGCTATCTATGCATGTTGAATGTCAATGCAATGTATATGCATGCATGTGAGATGCATGAAAAATATGTTCTCTTTTACTCCTTGTTGTTTAGACGATCGACTATATATCCTTTAGGGTTTCGATCGGTGGCTTAATAATAAAACAAGAACATCGTGTTAGGTTGTTTTATTCGAGCACAGGACTAAGCAACCTGAACGTATCCTCGGTGAAGTGTAGTGTATGTATATCCAAGAGGTTATCTACTTTGGTAACATTGGACGGTCTCACGTTGTATTTACTTATTATACACACGCTTAAAATCAAGACGGTGTATTCAGTATTAATTGTCTAAAATGTACACGTCTTGATCCATTTGTTAAATAAATATTCTATACTGTTTATTTATTCCCGCTGTGGTTGTAACTCGTGAACTTAATGTTTAAAAGTTTGAAAAACCTAACAGTGGTATTAGAGCCATCGTATATGAATTTGTAATTACAAGGAATAAAATTGGACAAATAATTAGGGTTCTTGATTAATTTTTAAAGCTCTTTGGGCGTTTGATGCATAAAGATTCGATCTTTGTGCATCAAGATTCAATCTTTATTGGTTATAAAATTAATTAGACGGATTCTAGGTTGTATGCAATTTTATGATAAAACTTGATGTGTTTAAATTGTTAATTGATCGGTTTTATGTTCATAATTAATTGTTAATTCGGCATCCATGATAAAGACATGCAATTTATCATGGAGCGATATATGATATAAATCTTGTTAATTGTTAAAGATTTTATGCAAATATGATGATCAAGTATTAAAACATAGACATTAAATTTATGTGGTTTCGATCCACGACTTTAAAAGCTAGGGAAGACCTTAGCTATGTCTTAATGGGGCCTAAAAGTTGTATTAAATTTTATGTGCTATGTGGTATATATTTGTATAAGGCTTACGCAATCGATTATATCGATGGATGTGGCCGGAGTCATTGGACGAAGGAGCCTTTTATGAATATATACATGTTTTAATTATTAGATAATTTGGATCATAATTGATATTTGCATGACTTAATTGTTAAGTGTTGTTTTTAATAAGTGTTATGTGAATTAGTTTTGTGTTTATATTGGTTTTATTTTAAGTTTGGACTTGTGAGAAAATAAAAGGGTTTTTCGAAAAATAAATATAAACATGACTAATTATTATGAAATCAGATTTATTATGGACTATTTTATAGTTCATAATGTGTTTTTCAAATTAAAGTTTTATTTTTATCAATGACGTAATTTGCAAAAGTACTATATAGTTACAAGGACAAGGTTCGGGGAGACTCATCAAGAACTTCTCTTGTAGACACAATACCCTATAAACCTTACTACGTTGTAAGTTTTCCTTACCTTGTTTACTATGTAGGAAGTCGTGAATGATCTAGGTTTTAAATGATTTTAATCATTCTTAATAGTTTCCCGTAGTAAAGAAGCAAATCTTATATTTAAAGAACGCATGAATTCGTCATTTAAGTTCACACTATTTATGTATTGCTACTATGATAATAGATGATACGTAATAATAACTTAATTTGATAATAAAGTTTTTATAAAATCTAAGATACGAAGATGTATGCATGCTTTCGTAAATATTTTACAGTCAAATCACAATAAATACTCTTTTTCAACTAAGTTATTGCCATCCAATTTGTAAAAACACTTGTAGATTGCTCTTTACTATGCGTGAGACGTGTGTAGATTTTCAATCTCAAGGTGATTATACGCTTTTCCGTGAGACGGTGAGTGTTACATAATCACAGTTTTTGATTGGACGACTTAGCGTAGTTGTGGTTAGACCTATTAACACGCGACATAGATGGGATGAAACATGCTTACTAGATATTATTGTAATAAAGTAAGTCCCATATGGTTTAGGAGTTACAAAAGTTGTGAATTATCAATCGTTGATTACCTTTTGAATACACCATTGCTAGCAGATCAACTGATGTGATGGTGGTATGTCAAGTTGGATCCTAGCCTTTAGAGAATTAATTGTTTAAAAAGTTTAAACATGGGTAGTTAATTTTCTATAAGGAATATTATCGAAAATACTAAAATTGAATTTTGCGATTCTATTAATAGTATTAATGCAACGATAAACCGTAAACAAGGGTTTGTTTCTTTCTTGAAGAAGTCAAACCGAGACTCCTTTCCTTGTAAGGAGCATGTAGACTCATTCCTATCATCTTTCTTGCTCTAGAAAGTTATAATAGGAACTTAAGAATTGTCCTAATGTAATCAAACTCATAGCAAACTTAATTGTTAAGTAGATTGCATGACTTATATTTTCATATAGTTTTCATCACCCTTATTCAGTGGTGAATACGTTGAAATATATAAGACATATGAATAACTAGAGAACATGTTCTTAAAGCTATCAAATGATAACATCTTAATGTAAGATGTTTTATGAGTTCTTGATTAGGAAATGCCATTATTACCACAAAAGTGATAAAGACAAACTAATATAATGTATCTAGTTGTTTGTTTTAATCAAAATTAAGGAGGAAATTGCATACTCAGTTTTTAAGTCAATTAATAGCATTGATGGATAGTCCCTCATCTACATAGTATGAAATTTTGAAATCCAAGTACATTGCTACTAATTAAGATTTCAAAGAAAGTTGGAACATAAATAGATCACTATTTGTTTTCACTGTTTATGGAACACTTACAATGTTGCAAATCCAGTTGGAGCATCGTGATTTATTTCTGAATAAGTCATTAATGTAATGTTGTCTAATTCAGTGGGAGCTACAAGGTTTATTATTTTGGTAGTAACCCAAATTATTTCTTGAATGTCTTAAGATAATGCATAATTTTCCAACTATAAACACTCATGTTTTTAAGGATAGTCGTGCACTCTTTCTTGTTAAACAAAGTGGTTCAATATCTACTTGTAACGCTAATATCTATGACACTATCATATTGTCCATATAAACAAACGAATGTCGTGTTGTTTGAATACATGTATAATGTTGTGCCATGCACAAGTGGGAGAAATTTTTATTGTGTGCAAGGTACAACACATGACAAAAAACAATATGATTAAAGGTTCTCTTGACCGTAAGGTAAGAAACAATATGTCGAGATATGAATTAAAGACTACTTCAAGTAAAATGTTTATGTGTTTTTGGAATGTTTAAAATAATGAAGTAATCTTGATTTAAAGACTACTTCAAGTAAAAGGTTTATGTGCTCTTGGAATGTCCCAAATAATGAAGTAATCTTGTTTAACTTGAAATTACTATTGAAGCTAAGAGTTAGCGTTCAGAATTACTTTAGTTAAATATGTTTATGTTTATTGTAAATTAATAAATATTAAGTCTGTTAATTGTTAAAAGACTTATAACATAAAGTAAGCGTTCAGAATACTTTAGTTAAATATGTTTATGTTTAATGTAAATCAATAAACATGAAGTCCTTTAATTGTTGAAAGACTTATAACATAAAGTAAGCTATATCCTCTGGCTATGACATGAACAAAAGTCCTTGAATTGTTCAAAGGCAAAATAATGTATAGTTAACATGGATAGAGTTCTTGAACTAGTTAAATCCGTATACATTATTGCATGCAAATAGGTTTTTAAATACTATATATTCAATTTGGTTTGACACAATTGATAAGTATGTGACCTAAAGAGTATTAAGTTATTTAAAAGATTGTGATAAAGTCTCACAATAAAATTACTCATAGAATACCACATATTCATGGTATGTCTAGAGTTTTGAATCAAATTCTTTAGAATTATTTGATTTTGATAACTTAAATATTTTACCTCCAAAATCTGTCAAGGTTTGAAATTGAGTATGTCTTGTATATACTCAATAAAACTCCAACCTAGAAGGTTAATAAGACACCATCATGATTATGGAATGTGATGACTCACATTAAGTCTTAAAATTGAAGTTCTGAATTTGTTAAAAGTCTTATGAAGAATGACATTAACAAACTAAACTCAAGAACTGTCAATGTATCTTGTAATGTCCCTCTACATGCTAAGTAATTATAGAAGAGTCTAAAATTACAAAAAGCAAGTGGGAGCGTTTTTAGATCTGAAAGAGATAAAAATACAAAATACATAACCTTCTAAACACACTAGTGAATATCATATCGAGGCTTTAAATGTTAAACCTTATAATGATATAATTTTCGTTCATAGATCCGCAAGGATACCTCAAATACTTGATTGATAAATGTTATATCAATATTGAGGAATATGAGTCACATGATCATAGTGAACCTGTTAATCATTAAAGATGCATTATTGAATTTTGAATTTGGTATCATGGTGAAACCATTAATATGCATTGTTGAATTTTAAATTTGATAAATGACTCAAACTATAAATGTTAAGATGTTGTCCATAAAGATAATCATTTTGGAACTTGATTGATTTTTAACTAAACGGTTAGACTGTGAAGTTAGAATGAGTTTCTTTAAAGAGAAGAAATACCCAAGTGGTTTGGTTCTTGGTTTCAAACTCATAAGGACAATGTTGCACACATATTTAATGCATGCATTATGATAAAATTTTAGTCATACTCAAGCAATTGATTATGATTAAATATTCTTTCTATGCGCATTAATTATATAAAGACGGTTGATTGCCATACTAGTGTTCATATTGATGAAATATGGCAATGGAATTCAGAACTCTTTACTCTTTCTTGAATGATTACTATTGCGAGGACAGTTAGTAATTAAAGGAGTTTATTAATTCATATAATCTTTATGAAGTGTACAAATGGCAAGAATCCAAGTATGGATCGTTGCAAGCATCTAGGAGAATAATCTTAAGTTTATTGTTAAAATAAAGATAACTCCTGAGTATTCCTAAAAGCTGGTGGGAGTATTATGTTTAGGTTTCCTTCACTTGAAAGATTTATGAAATTAAATATACAACCTTAAAATAATATGTTTATTGCTATAAACATATGTGGTATATAAGTCTAACACAACATGACATATCACTTAGAAAGTCTAAATGTGATGCAGGCCCAAGTATTGAAGAACGGGCCATTTTATTTCTGGAAGCCCAAGATCGTTACGGAAGTTTCGAGCCTTGAATCATCATATTTTAGGAGTTATTTACATTTTCGTGTTTTTTTGAGAATTTTGAACTTTTGTTTTTGGCATAACTTTCGGCCCGTTTGTCTTTTAGGGCCCGTTTCAGTTTCTTTTTTCTATTTAACCATTGTACTATGCATCTGGCTATTCAGTTCCAAATATATGAAAAGTTCATTTTTGGCAGTTTTGTCAAGAATTTGCCTAACTATCGGTATTCCTCTCGAATCAACGATAATTAGAAGAATTGTTTCTGGGTATTCGTAGAATCAACAGACTCAATTAGTTATCCTGTTTAATTCACTACATCATATTCATATGCTTAAGTGTTCTGTAATTGAAGTGACCATTTCTCTTGTCCCATTTCATACTATCATCTTCAGTAACACT
>BQNB010141706.1:2128-17233 GCA_026074375.1 Tanacetum coccineum | reverse complement strand
GTTATGTTTTAAACGTCTCTTTTGAGTCATTCTTTATATTCTTATGTTGTTGTGCTATGACTTAACACCCAAACTGTTGGCTCCGCTGCGAAATATATTTAGGGGTGTTAAAATAAATGATCTAAATCAAACAATTTCATAAATGAAAAAAGAGCTTTTTGCACATCAAGAAACCATCTCCATAATGTCACAAGAAAAAGAGGCTCAGATTAAGTTTTACAAAACTCGTGAAGACAAAGAAATTGAAAAGGTCATTGCTTTAGAAAATAAGGTCAAAGATTTGAATGATATTTTTTATAAAACCGGTCAATCTGTTCAAACAATGAATATGCTTAATCATAATTATAAAACAAGTTTTGTTAAACCTGAGTTCCTCAAGAAAGCTCAAAGAGCGATACCTCATATGTATGATATATGATGCTATAATGATAATCTTGCTTTAATGTTAGCTCCTAAATCTGACGAAATGATTCGTCTTGCCCATGAAAGTCGATCAAAATTAAGTGATTTAATTAGACCTTTTGATTATAAAAACTTGAATAATCTTTATGATTTGTTCGTTCCACAACATGACAAGTCGTCTGAACAACAATATTTTTCAGAAAGGTCAAAAATGAGTCACACATCTGTTAAGAATGAAAATTTAAAAGAGTCTTTTAATAAAAAAACAAATTTGTTAGAAAAACATATGGATGAATCCATTCCGTGGGATTAAAAGTGTAAAAGCTCTAAAGAACTTTTCCAAATTAAAAGTAGTGTTGACACGATTTTTGATGGAGTGGAACGTTGCAAATAAATAATTGCTAAAAGGACTTATTATGGTCACATTGATCCATTCATTCAAACTACAATCGAAGGAAATTTTTGCCCTAAAATTCGAAGAATCAATGCTGGTTTAGAAAAATTTCACTTGTGTTTGAAAGAGGAAATTGTTGCTGATTTGAGATACTTTAATTCTCTTGAACATGAAGTAGACTCTCTCAAATCTCAAATGGAAACTCAAAAAACACAATTTTTGAATGAGATCAATCAACTTTTCAAGGAATATTACTATGCTGATCACATGAATGCTATACTTGGTGTGTATACTACTCTCGATGAATTCACTGATTTACAATGTGATTATATGAACCAAGTTGTCAAATGTAAACGTCTTGAAAAAGAGCTTTCAAAAAGTAATATAACATCAAAAAGTTTTGAAGCACTTCAGACACATGTGATTAATCTTGAAATTGCTTTACAAAAACATCACAAACAGATAAAAAATGACAAAGCTTTTAAAGAAAATTAGTCAAATGAATTTCTAAAAGATCAGAAACAATATTTTAAAATTCAAGACTTGAAAGCTCAATTACAAGACAAAGAAATTGCAATAAATGAGTTGAAGAAACTCATAGAAAAAATGAAAGGAAAATCTGTGGAAACTAAGTTTGAAAAATCTTCGGTTATTCATCTACTGAATGCTTTTAAAAGTCAAAGACAATCAATTTTAGGGAAACCAACAGCGTTTTCAGATTCTCTTGCAAAGAAAGATTTTTCAAAACCAGTCACTGCATAAATTTTGCCTCAGAATGTGAAACACGTTTCAAAGAACACAAATGCCATTGCACCAGGAATGTATAAGTTGGACACTAGGACAACTCAAACTAGAACAATACAGTTACCTCAAGACCTTAGGAAAACTAACAAACACATGTCTTTCTCTACAGGATTAATTGCCACTACTAGTGCTAGCAGACCACAGCTTAAGAGCAATCAATTAGATGATAGAGTCTTGCCTAACAATAGCAACATGAAGACAAAGGCTATAGAAGACCACCGTAGGAATTTTAAGTTTTCTAAAAATAAAACGTTTGTAACTGCATGTAATGATAGTTTGAATGCTAAGACCTCGAATGTAAACTTTGTTTGGGTTACTTGTGGCAAATGTGTGTTGAATGACAATCATGATATATGTGTTCTTCATTATATCAATGGCGTAAATTCTAGGACTAAAATGCCTATGGTTGTGCCCATTAGTACTAGAGAAACCAAATGGACTATGAACCAATCTGCTGCAACACCCATTAAGAAAATAGTTGCTGCAGAATCCACTAACCAAAAACCTAGAAGCATAATTAGGGAAGCATATAAGAAGATTAGCAATACATGTAAATGGTGGTACTGTAAGGATACACCATCCGGATACAAATGGAAACCTGAGTCCTCAATTGGAAATGTCAACACAAATGTTAGTATGCCTCTATGAAATACATCTAGAACTGCTAATATTTTGGAACACACAACTCTTAGGAAATCCACCATATCAAATACTCCATCATCTTCTAATTCTTTTGCAGCTCATAGAGATAATCCTGTTCATCATCGACTCTGGGTGCTCAAAGCATAAAACAGACAATCTCAAGCTTCTAAGTAATTTTATGGAGAATTTTCTGGGAACGGTCAAGTTTGGAAATGATCAAATTGCACCGATTCTTAGTTATGGAGATCTGGTTCAAGGGAAAGTAACTATAAAAAGGGTTTATTACATTGAAGGGCTGAATCATAATTTATTCTCTATTGGTTAATTCTGTGATGCGGATTTGGAAATAGCTTTTTGAAAGTCTACATGTTATATTTGTGATTTGAAGGGAAATGATCATCTCACAGGCTCTCGAGGAACAGATCTTTACTCCATTACTCTTCAAGACACCACAACTCCCAATCTAATTTGGTTAATGGCTAAAGCTACATCGTCTCAAGCATGGTTATGGCATCATCATCTATCACATCTGAACTTTGATACCATCAACCTGCTATTAAAGAATGATATTGTGACTGGCCTTCCAAAATTGAAATTCGTCAAAGATCATCTTTGTTCTTCTTGTGAATTAGGGAAAGCAAAACGTAAGTCTTTCAAGACAAAAACTACCTCGAGTACCAAAAGATGGTTACATCTTCTACACATGGACTTATGTGGTCCCATGCGGGTAGAAAGCATTAATGAAAAGAAATAAGTTCTTGTAATTGTTGATGAGTACTCCAGATATACTTGGACTCACTTTTTAAGGTCCAAAGATGAAACTCCCGAAGTTCTCATTGATTTCCTCAGACTTGTTCAAAGAGGACTTCATGCTCAAGTTAGAATAGTTCGAACTGACAAAGGCACAAAATTTTTGAATAAAACTCTTTATGCGTACTTTGCTAAAGAAGGGATTGAACACTAAATGTCAACTGCTTGGACACCTGAACAAAATGGCGTTGTCGAAAGACGGAACCGTACTCTTGTTGAGGCTGCTCGAACAATGCTAAGCGCTGCTAACGTTCCTTTATTCTTTTGGGCTGAAGCAATTGCAACAGCAAGTTTCACTCAGAACCATTCACTAGTAATTCCTCGACATGAGAAAACACCTTACCATATCATCAATGGCCGAAAACCTTCTGTTAAGTTCTTTTACATTTTTGGCTCTCTTTGCTACATTGTCAGAGATGGTGAAAATCTTGACAAAATGAAGGAAAAAGGTGATGCATGTATTTTTGTAGGGTATTCTACTCAGTCAAGAGCTTACAGGGTATTCAACAAGAGAACAAGAGTGCTAGTTGAAACAATTCATGTTAACTTTGATGAATTGCCTCAGATGGCGTCAGATCAAATCAGTTCTGATCCCGTTCCACAATGTCTGATAATGGCACTTGAACAAGACAGTTTAAGTCCTGCTCCTCAAAGTCAAGAAAATGTTCCTAAGACAGTTGAGACAGTAAAAACGTTAAATGAATTAGATTTGCTATTTAGTCTAATGTTTGATGAATTATTCAATGGATCATCCTCAGTTGTGTCTAAGTCTTTCGTTGTACCTGCTGCTGATGCAAGAGATAAACGTCAACAACAAGACACAACTCCATCTACTTCAACAACTGTTGCCGTAGATTCCCCTCCATTGAACATTCCTACAACACCTTCACCTGCAAGTCAAGCACCAATTCAAATACCACCTGTTAGCCTTAATTATATTAAGTCAAACAAGAATGTTATCGGTCTTAAAAAGTCAAACTAGGTCTTGTATTGTAATAGGCTAGTCGGGTTCAACGGGCTTGGATTGTAATCTAATATTGTCCGTGTTTCGGGCTCAAAGCCCAAGTTTAGCCAAGCCCGGCCCGTTAAGAAAGTCCATGAGCCAACTAGAAGGCTAGGGTATAAATATCCCTTTACCACACTTGGTGAAGGGTGTTGGTTACATTTCATTTCACTTGTAGCTCACCACTTTCTCTTTCTAAATCTAATATTCCTTCCTTGTTTCTCTCTCTAAGTTTTCTTCTTATTTTCTAGCTTATTGGTGATTATGTATAAGTTGTGATTGAATAAACTAGTGGGATAATACCACCTGTCACTCCTACTGAGAACATTAATCAAGCATAATCTCAAGATAAGAATATACAAGTTGAAGAAGACGAATTTGTCAACATCTTCAGTGCACTGGCACCTAATCAAGGGGAGACATCTTCTCATTATGTTGATTCGTCAAACATGCATACATTCTATCAACAACATCCCTCTGAACATCATTGGACAAAAGATCATCCGTTAGAACAAGTCATTGGAAATCCTTCATAATCAATCAACAAGATTGCCAATAGAAACAGATGGTGTGATGTGCATTGTTCGCCCTTACCGTGAGTCGAACGAACCTAAGAACATCAAGAGAAGCTCATGGTTGATTCTGCAAGGATTTTGGAGCGATGCAGGAAGAAACTTCACCAGTCTTGATCGAACTTCAATGTATGGAATTAGTCGGCAAAACTACTATGCCAAAAATGTATAACTGCAGTGGGCTCTGAAAAACAAACGTGTGATAAGGAAAAGACTGTAATTCGCAACAAAGCTTGTCTTGTAGCTAAGGGATACAGCCAACAGGAAGGAATTGAATTCTAAGGGTCATTTGCACCAGTTGCTCGATTAGAAGCAGTCAGGCTATTTATTGTGTATGCTGCACACAAGTCATTTCCTATATACCAGAGGGACGTCTAAAAATAGCGATTCTTAACGGTCCTCTGAAGGAAGAAGTGTGCGTTCAATCGCCAGACTGATTCATCAACCTCACATATTCCTGAAAAGTCTATCGTCTCAAAAAAGGCATTGTATGGACTCAAGCAAGCTCCAAAAGCGTGGTACGATGAACTCTTAAACTTCCTGGTATCCAAAGGATTTTCAAAAGGTTTTATTGATCAAATATGTTCATAAACTAACATGGGGAAGACATAGTGCTTGTGCATAATTTACGTTGATGACATTATTTTTAGTTCTACGAACCCAAAACTTTTAAAAAGATTTGAAAAATTAATGCACAACAAATTTGAAATGTCTATGATGGAGGAGCTAAAATTCTTTTTAGGAATTCAGATCCACTAATCCCTATGTGGTATCTTCATAAACCAGGCTAAGTATGCTCAAGAGATAATTATAAAGCATGGTATGACCTCGTATGATAGCATTGGTACACCAATGGCTACTAAACACCTTGATGCTGACGTGAGTGGAACTCCGGTTGACCAAATGAAATATCATAGTATGGTCGGAGCACTCATGTACCTAACAGCTAGTAGACCAGATATTGTACATGCAACCTGTTATTGTGCTCGCTATCAAGCGCGACCGACTGAGAAACATCTCACTGCAGTTAAACGGATCTTTCAGTACCTAAAGAATACCATTAACACGGGTCTCTGGTATCCAAAGGACATCAGTTTTGAACTAATAGCTTTTTCATATTCGGATCATGCGGGTTGTCTAGATTCAAGGAAGAGCACATATGGAGGCATACAATTTCTAGGAGGTGATAAGTTGGTCAGCTGGTCATCCAAGAACCAGGACTGTACTTCAATGTCTTTAGCAGAAGCCGAGTATGTGTCTCTATCTGCGTGTTGTACTCAAGTTCTATGGTTGAGAACTCAGCTCACAGATTATGGCTTTCACTTTGACAAAATACCCATGTATTGTGACTCAAAGGCAGCCATAGCTATCTCGTGCAATCCAGTCCAGCATTCCCGTACCAACCACATTGATGTCAGATATCACTTCATCAAAGAACAGGTTGAAAAGGGTATTGTTGAATTATTTTTTGTCTGAACTGAATACCAGTTAGCTGACCTGTTTACTAAAGCCTTATCCGAGGATAGGTTCAAGTATCTCGTCAGATGACTCGGTATGAGATGTTTGACTCCAGCTGAACTGGAGGTTCTGACAAATGAATCTGCTTGATCTATCAAACATCGAATATGTATATATTTTTGATTTTACACTTTATTTTGATTTATAAAAAAATTTTGAAAAACAAAATACAAAAATATAAAACCAACAAAAAGAAAATATAAAAATATAAAATCTATAAAAACAAAATATAAAATCAAAATTTTTTCAAAAATACCAAAAAGAATCTTCTCGACATGTCTCTTGGAATCGATAACATTTACGTACCTAGAAATTCGATTAACATTGACACAAGTATGTAAATGAAGCTTGAGCAAGAGTTCAAACCTTTCAAAACATGTCATTTCTAATTTTTCTTTATGACTTATGTACATTTCAGTGCATAACTCGGACCTCAATGTAAGGAAAGTTTATCTTTTTAGATAACTTATCCTATCAACGAGAAAGTCAAACTTCTCGGGTCTTGGGCTCCTATACAAAACATTAAAAAGTTTTGAGCTCATGACAATGGCTTGTAATCAATTCAAATTGCAACCCGGACCCGAATGTAAAAGGGAAGTGTACGCTTAAGTGCGCTTACTCTATATATAGAAGAGAAGTCTTCTATCCGGTTTTAAAAACCGTTGAACATAATTTTTTAAGAAAAACTTTAAATGTCAAATCATTTACATATCAAGTGATATCTTTCAAAATTATGTGTTCAACACTCCCTTCCTCAGTCAATTTTTAACAATTGGTAAAATTCTTAATGTTTATCCGTAATACAATTGGTAAAATAATGCTCAAAAATGTCATATTAACAAGTGAATTAATTTTTGAGGGGGAGCTTTTTAAACCAAAGCCTTTTAATGTGTTTTGGGTACATCTCATAAATGTCAATTTTATGTATCCAAAAACATTCAGTGAAAGTAAAATGTGGAAATTATAATGTCAATTAATAAGATACATTGTTCATTAAGGCAGCTCAATCCGTCTTCAACATGTTTGTGGTGTCATATCATTTTTCCTTGTAATGTCAAGTTTTCAAAATTAGTGGTATCCCACATACTGTGTTGAAGAGGATCAATTAGGAAAATGTTCACAGATTCATGCAATATAAGTGGTACATTTTTCTCCCCATGAAGTTTTCATGTCATAAAATTTTTAATCAATTAGTATTTCAAATACTAAAAGATTTATTATTTAAAATAAAGGGAGAAAATGTGATTAAAATGTAATATATAAGAATGTGATCTTTAAGACTATATGTGCAACTCTTTCCTTAGTGTGCAAAACCATTTCGGATCTCAATGCACATGTTAAGGGGGAGTATTTCAAAGTCATAAAAGGTTTTATGGTTCGATCTATATACCCAACAACCAAATTATCCACACGACGTTGAATGAAAGCCATTAAAGGGGTTATTGATAAGGTTAGGAAATAAGTCCTATGATCCCAACCATAATCGTGATGGATCATACCCAAGGGCATACCATAATTAGAACTATAGTCCCTTAGTATGATTGGAGACGAATGAGAAATCAGGAATACTGCAGACTAAGATTACTAACACTAGAACAAATCACAAACAAGGTGTTAGTGATTGAAGTTCTTGTAAGCAAAGAAGGGGTTAAAAGAAAGCAAAAAAAGACATGTATGGATAAAGGTGACAAGAAAGAATCCATCCACATAACATAGGTAGAAATATGGGTCAATACATAATCTAACAGAACACCAATAGATGATTGTAGGTATTGAATATAGACACAAAGACCCCGTACTTACTGCATAACCCCATCCTAGCCATTCGAGTATCTCTCAAACCGAAACTTATCTCATTTGTCCCAGAGATACACACATTTATCTTCATTGACATCTCACTCCGAGAAAGTTGATAATTAAAAGGTGGACAGTCCAGCTCTAGCCTCCGAGTACTAAAACAAAGGGCATAAATCGAGTCTAGAGCCGAGAAGAGATCAAATTATAAATCTCATCAGGACATAATCCATGTATAACACTTGTTGAACACCATTAAGTTCACAAACTGTAACAAGAGTCCTACGCATTATCCTTGAGATCTTGCCAGAACATTTCAAAGTATACCTTTATATAATTACAGTGAAGAATGGAAATCCTTCCAGAGTCAACATCAAACAGCTCTACAGTAGGTGACTTGCAAGATTCTATATGAATCAAGCTTGTGCTAACTGGATATCAATTTGGTCCAGTAAATGAATTGACGACTTAATCAGAAAGATAGTAACTATCTTATTCACTCTTATCGTGTTGTCTGCTTTGAGACGTTCTGGTAATGAGAACAAGCAAGCATGATGAATCTAATACATTTGTGTTAGAGGATCTTATGCTTTGAGCTGAAACCCTGTCAAGGAGATTCTTTGAATCTACCTGATCACAGGTATAGTATTTATACTATAAAACAGGGAACCGATGGTTATTGCAACCTAAAATCGACGAATGACAAAGACATCTCGTCCATATTTGCTATTTATCACTAACATTATTATGTAGGTACAAACGTCAAAGTTGCAGCCTCGATCCAGCAAAGTTGGATTCATTAATACATACTCTTACTCAAGCCTTAAACGTCAATCATTCATCATACTTCCTCATCATTAAAGGTCCTAAACGTTAAATCAAGAATTGTCAATTGGGGAAGATTGTTAGCCTTATGTTTGTATAAGACAAACAAGAATGTAATCAGTATGAGTATGTTGGTCAAGAGCACAAGATGATCAAGAAAGTCAAATCAAGATGATTCAAGTCAAGGAGATGATGCAAGATTAAAGATCTCAAGAACTCAAAGTTAAAAAATGAAGGCTTAAGATTAAGATCACTAAGCATGAAGGAACAAAGCCATTACATACAAGAAAAGACCATAACCAAGACTCGAGAACGTCAACATCAAGGAGATTAAAGAAGACCTCACTTCGGGGGAGATTTTAGCCTCATTTATTATGAGTTGAATAAGGAATCTCGGTCTTTTATCAATATGTCATGTAATAGGCTAGTCAGGTATTAATGGGCTTGGATTGTAATCTAATATTGTCCTTGTATCTGGCTAAAGCCCAAAACCAACCCAAGCCGACCCAAGAAAGAAAGCCCACGAGCCTATGGTGGCCTTAGGGTATAAATACACCTTTACCACACTTGGTGAATGGGGTTGGTTGCCATTTCTTGTATGTGTAATCATCCACTCCTCTCTTTCTCTCTAATCTAATCTTCCATCTTTTGTTTCTCTCTCTAGTTTCTCTCTCTACATCTCTTGTTCATTCGTGTATGTTCATCATGGATATTGGGTAGTTATAGTTGTGTTTGGATCGTGTATTTTAGGATAATAATTTATCCACGTCATGATAAATGGTATTGTTTTCTCGCCTTAATTGCTTGAGGGCAAGCAATAGCTAAGTGTGGATGGATTTGATAATGCCTAAATTATACATATTTTTGGTGGTTTTATTTATATATATTCTATCATTTCTCGTGAACTTTTGCTACTTAATAGCATGAAATATGTGCAGGTTTACTAGAAGACATATCAAGCTCAAAAGGAATAAAGATCAAGTGTTTATACATATTGGAAAGCAAGAAAGAAGAAAAGAAGGACTAAAGCTAAAAAGAAGAAAAGTGCTCCGCACAAATCCTAAAACCGACGCACTTTCCAACGAATCCAAGAAATAAATGAAGTATGCATTAACTCATCAAAACCGGCGCACATTTTAAGGAGTGTGTCGCACATTCCAACTAGCATTAAATGAATTCCCACCGCCATAGCAAAAGTGCGACGAACAAATTTACAAAACCGGCGCACTTTCACCCCAAATTCAGCCTATAAATAGAGACGAATTCTACCTCAAAAATCATTCATCTCAATCACCAAATTCCTCTCAACTCATTCTCTCATCATATCCACAACAAATATCAACCAAACCATATAGAAGATTGAAGATCAAACAACAAAGAACGAAGAAGAACATCATAGTATTTCTAAGAAATAAGGTTGAATTTAGATTCTATACTTGTTACGGGTGAAGTTTTGATCCATACCCTTACCTGAATACAATATGTTTCTTGTTACTCTACTTGATTTTGGTATGAACTTTATAGCCATGAGAGGCTAAATCTCTCATGACTACTTGGTGATGATAATATAATGAATAAGCGTTTGGTATAATTACGATCTTGTTAATCTTAAGATTATGTTGCAATCCTATTGTATCCTATCTTATCAACTTTGATTATGTACATATAACGAAGTAGGTCGAAAGGGTCGTTATATGTTATATGGTTTTAAATATTTGTCTACGGTCTTTATAGTTTGGCAGAGAAATCCTATTACGTTATTTGATAAGCAAAATAGATTTGATATAATAGAAACTGGATTATTTGAGTGACACATCTGATCGAGTTAACTAGATATAATTCTTAAGTTAAACAAGTTAATTTGTGAAAACATTTTCTGATGAGAAGATCCTTTTTATAAGTTAATTAGTCCTAAGTTTGAGATCGTAATCATCACCATTGCTTATGAATTATATGAAACTATCCGAGTAGTCATCGTTCTCCATTATTGAATCTATCATTATTTATTTTAAATTATCAAAGTATATTTTTCTAACGATTACGCAAACACTAATCAAATCCCTGTGGATGACCTGGTCTTACCTCAAAATGTTATACTACATACGTGGGTTATACTTTTACCCATGTGTTTCCATTTCATGATCCAGTATTTTCAGTCTTATAAATTTAAAGCTTTTGAAACACATCAAGAATGCAGAAAATAAAAGACGAGTTGTCTCCCGACAAGCACTTTTGTTTATTATTGAGTCTTTAAGTTAGACTCAAGACACTTTATGTCTTATTGTGGTCCTTCCTTCCACTGTCCACTTCCTTACGGATCATCTCCCTGAATATTGCCCCGTTTTCTCTTCCTAAAGGTAAGGCATCCATCATTTCCTTAGTGACGCAGATGAAACTTTGGACACTGTTAAATGAGTATCTTTTAATTTTGAAAGTTTCTACAAGGACCCTTGGTGGATCGTATTCTTCTCAGTTAATTCTCATTTCACGTCTTTCCTCTTCCTCTGATTTTTGATCATGCCACCAATATGTACTATCCCCTTGTACCTTTTTGCAATTTTCCCATATGTCATCTAGCATATGTTCCTTTTTTCCTATCCCTAATTCATACTCATCATCTAACTGGTCAATTACTAAATCGAACATCCACTTATAGTCGTCAAAACTCCTGGATAGTGGATCTTTGACTAATTCTTCTTTAAAGCAATCAAGGAGCCATGTTTTTAAAAGAGCTTTCTTAACTGGTTCACTTACTTCAGTGTGTCCTACCTTTGTTAATACCCAATCTTTGAAAGGATAATCCTTTGGTCTAGGTTTATAATCTTCCTGGACCAAAGTAAACTTTGAAGTTGATATGTTCGGGCTCGAGTTTTCGTTGCACCATTCCTCATACCTATTATCCCAAATTAATTCTTTCTTCTAGACTTCTCTGCATTTTACCAAGAGGTATTCAAGAAATGATAACCCACCTCCTTTTCTACTTCCTCTATCACTATCAAGGTAACAGTACCACCTTTTGAGATCTCCATCTTCATTCATCCCATAAATTTCAACTCCTTCATTGCATACTTTGATGGTCGGGTCACATATGGGCCAGACTTTAAGTATTCCATTGCAAATTTGCTTAACAGGTTTGCAAAAATGTGTGCTAAGGAGGTTTATGTTAGATTTAAGTATCCTCATCCTTTTGCTACTTTGTTCCTGTATATAGTTGTTCTCATTATGCAAATTGTCAGTTTTCTCAAATCTCGAAGACTCATTTGACGGAGTGCTGCTGAGAGAAGGAGATTCATCGTTAGTCATCGAGTTTATCATATAAATCTTCCCCACAGGGGTTGTAAAGTTATGAATTTTTTTGTCCATATCGAATGTAACTCTGTCACCCCCAATCCCTAAGGAGATTTCTTTATTAAAGACATCTATTTTAGCATGAATAGTTGCTAAGAATGGTCTCCCAAGAATCATGGTTTCATTACATGTGTTTAACATATCCATAACCATAAAATCTGATGGGAATAAAAACTTATTGATCTTAACAAGGACGTTCTTGACTATTCCCATAAGAGACCTTTTTGTCATATCCGCCCTTTCAACTAGCATATCAGTTTTCTTAAGTCAGGCTAGTTTTAGGTGTTCGAACATACGTTAACACTAGCGCCTAAATCTGCCATAGCATAAAATTTTAAACTTCTAATAGTGCAGGGAAGAGTGAAATTTCTAGGGTTCAGCTCTTTTGGTGGTAGCTGACACAGGATTTTTGAAGACGCCGCTTTTTCTTGAACAACTTGTGTGCAATTGTCAGAAACAAATGATACCTCATGTGTTTTGTTATTGAGGGGTGTCTCTTTGTCGGTGTATAGTACCTTACATTGGTCAAATGATGATTTGTTTATTTCATTGGCAGTTTTTGTGTGGTACTCCTTTGTTAACTGCTCAATTTGGGTATCCAGATTTTTGAGAGAAGCGCTTTGATTTTGAGTATTAATCTCGGCATTCTCCTAGAGTTTCTTCACTCTTTCTTCCATCTTAGTTCTTCTTCGTGTTGACTCCTCCAGGTGTTTGTTCATAAACTCCTCTAAGCTTGGCCTCTTTTCTCTAAATGGCAGATGATTGTCAATGTGTGTGTTGTATCTAGGCGGGCCTACACGGTACTTAGCTCCATTACTGAAAGGTGAAGGACTTCTGAACTCTCCATATTTAGCTTCTTCGATGATTTTTACTTCTTCATTGAGAGGGTAGTCCTTGTCAAGATGAGCTCCTCTACAGTTTTGACATCCTACTTGAATAGCATGCATGTTTTCCTTAAGCTTTTTCATGTCTCTACCCAGGTTATCTAATTTACTTACAATAGTAGCGATTCCTTCAAAATTACTACCACTCTCTGTATTTCTACTAGAAGAGCCATCGTGCCACTTTTGGGAGTGGTTAGCCATAGTCTGAATTGCCGTCAATGCTTGAGCAGGTGTCATGCCATGAATTAGCCCTTGTGAGTTAAGCAATTAGCGATTCATGGTCCCAAGGCCATTATAGAAGATGTTCACCTTTTGATGGCTATTGATGTCATGAGTAGGGCATTTATATAGAAGGTCATTATATCATTCCCAGGCTTGGTATAATGTCTCGTCTCCTTCCTGTTTGAAGTTACGGATTTCTTCAAGCTGCTTGGCAGTTTTTGATGGTGGACAGTACCTTTAGATAAAGGCTTTTTTAAGGAGATCCCAGGAATTGACGGTTCCTAGGGGAAGTCTGTCCACCCATCTCTTAGCGGCTCCAGTTAGAGTAATAGGGAAGACGCGAAGCATGATAGCATCGTGTGATACTCCGGGAATATTGAAAAGGCTTACGATGTATAAAACGCGTTCCACATGCTTATGGGCATCGTCGTTCTTTTTTCCAGAGAAGGTGTCATCCTTCAGTTATAGATCCCAACTTTATGATGAAGTTCGTACACGACTTTGTTTGTTTTGTCATCATCAAATAGGGGAAGATTGTTGGGATTTCAGATTTGATGATTACAAAATAAATATAAGAATGAAACAAGATGGAAACAAGAAGGACCAAAGTCATAATTAATAAAGTCTTCAAAAGATAAGAATTGGAAGATTCTGAAGATATGGTCAAAGATAAAGATAAATATTAGAATGATTTACTTATTAATTATCTTTATTAGTTGTCTTGTAAGCCTAGGACTCCTTATGCTATAAAAGGAGGTCCAAGCATTTAGAAAATATATCTAGAAAAGTGTGTGTGTACACAATACAATGTAGACGTCTAGTGTTTTGGTGTAGCCTCAAGGATCTTTGATCCCTGTTAGATTGTAACCGTTCTAGAGTTGATCGTCTAGAATTGGGGCTTGAAGGAAATCATATGAATGAAAAACCTTGTGATAACATTGATGTTCTAATTGTTATTCCATTGTGCTTTATATTAATCAATGTTATTATATTCTAGATGAGCTAAACGATCTCCATAATTTTTTTAAATCTTCTTTCTCTTCAAGAGCTTCTGCTAATAACTTCTTATGGTATGTAAGCACATCGGTTTTATCATCTAGGTCAATTTTCATAAACCTAATCTTTTCTTCATACCATAGTTGATTTTGATGAACAACTAATTGAGCTTCTACTTTCTTTAAAGCTAATGTATAAGACTGTATATCTACACTTGCATCACTAAGTTGCTCTCTTTTGTTCATCATATAACTTTTGAAGTTTAGCATATGATTCTACACATCCTTTAGAACAAGAGTTTACCTCAGTGTCTGATCCTGAGTTACTGAAAGCCATGAAAGCATAGTTGTCTTGCTCATCTTCTGACTGGTCCAATCTACACATCCTTCATTAAGAGTCATCAAAGCATTGGATTCCTCCTTCTTTCCAAGTCTTTTGCTATTATCATTAGCTTTATTCCTAGAGTTCCAAGTATCTCTTCTCTTGTTGTCTTGATTTCCCTTAAATCTGCACTCTCTTGCAAAATGGCCTGTCTTATGACAATTGTAGCATTCTACTTTTGTCTTGTCAAATCCTACTGATTCTTTTGCATCAAAGAGTATCTTTCTACCTGACTTCTTATGGAACTTCTTTAATCTCATAAAGATCATGGCCACCTGCCATTTCAAGTCCATTTCTTCTAAGTCAAATTCATCAAGCTGTTCTATATCTTCATGATCCAATTGTGGACAACTAGATTGATTTGCAAGCAAAGAGCATGATGAAGGGGTTTCTTTTTGTGAGTTGTTGCCAGGAGTAGTGGAGCCAACATAAGTAGTACTAACATCATTAGTACTGTTAGAGCTTTCAGAAGAGATAAAAGCAACATTCTGTGTACTTAAAGATGATGCA
>BQNB010141705.1:0-10491 GCA_026074375.1 Tanacetum coccineum | reverse complement strand
TCCTTAGCTTGTGTAAGGTTTAGTTATGCAAGATAAACCCTACACAACTATGATATAAACTTTGTTTGATAATACTAAAGATTATGCGGAATCTAATCTTTAGTATAAGAAGAATTCTTCAATGAAACAGTAATACCAATGAACACACAAATTAATAATCAAAAGCTTCAATATATTAATACAAATACTCTAACTAGTATTAGGGTTACAAAACCATGAAGCTATAACGATATCAAAACAAAAGATTTCTAGATATGATTCTAATGTCAAACTCTATGCCCTAGGACCTCTTTTTATACACCAAGGAGTCCTAGTCGATTTAAAATATATATCAAAAACTTAGAATATTCTTAAAGATCTATTTTATAAATAACAATCCTTATCAACTAAGTAATCTTGATCTTTAACAAATCTTTATCTTCTTTGAGCAGTCTTTATCCTTTCAGCAGTTGTAATGTTTCAGTAGTTGTAACTTTGTACCAGCGGCATTAACTCTGAACACTAGCAGTAGTAACTTATACACCAGCAACATTAACTATGTACAAGCAGTAGTAACTACTTAGAATATTTTCTTCAATCTTCACCAGCAGTACTAACTTTACTCTATCAGTACTAACATATACTAGTAGTAGTAATATACACTAGCAGTAGTAACTTAAACTAGCAGTACTAACTACTTAGCATATTTTTCATTAAGATTACTAACAACACAAATTCATGTTTAGCAGAAGTAACTCTAACCTAAGCAGCAGTAACTTCAAGATCATCAAGAAGTCTTTTAATCCCAACACTTTGCTAGTCAACCAAATAGTCCTCAACTTGTACATGAGGACTTGCAGCAAATCCATCCAGATGACATGGAAGAGATAAATTTGAGATGGAAAATGGCCATGTTGACAATGAGGGCTAGAAAGTTTTTGAAGAATACAGGAAGGAAGCTTACTGTTAATGGCAATGAGACTATTGGTTTTGATAAGTCCAAAGTGGATGCTACAACTGCCACAAGAGGGGACATTGCAGAGCTCCAAGATCAAGACAACAAGATCAAGGAGAACTCAAGAAGGAGTGTGCCTGTGGAAATATCTACTTCCACAGCTTTGGTGTCATGTGATGGTCTTGGTGGATATGACTGGAGTGATCAGGCTGAGGAAGGGCTGAATTATGCACTCATGGCTTTCTCATCTTTAAATTCTGATTAAGAGGTATCCAATGATTCTATTTGTTCAAAATCTTTTTTGAAAACTATTGAATCTCTTAAATCTCAAAATGATCAACTATTAAAAGATTTTAAGAAATCTAAGTTAATGGTTCTAGGTTATAAGATAGGTTTAAAGTCTGTGGAAGAAAAACTTGAAGTTTATAAAGCAAATTAGTCTATTTATTTACAAGATATTAATGACTTAAAATTTGAAATTCATATAGGAGAAATAACTATTAGAGAGCTTAGGAAGAAGCTTGAAATAGTTCAAAAAGAAAAGGATGGAATTCAACTTAATGTAGATAAATTTTAACATGCATCAAAAAGTTTAAACATGCTGATAGAGTGTCAGATAGTTGACAATTGCAAGAAAGGTTTAGGCTATGAAAACTATAATGTAGTTCCACCACCCTACAAAGGAAATTTCATGCCTCCAACACCTGACTTGTCTTTTACTAGTTTAAATGAGTTTGTTAATACCCCTGTAGTTAAGAACTGTAAAGCTATGTCTAGTGAAGAAGAGCCTAAGGTAGTTAGGAAGTATGATGACGCCCCAAGTATTAAAAATAGGTGTCAAATGATGAGGAAGAGGATGTGTCTCAGCCTAAAACTGAAAAGAAAACAATTAGGCCTAGTATTGTTAAGAATGAGTTTGTGAAATCTAAACAACAAGAAAAACTGTTAAACAAGTTGAGCAACATAGGCAAAACACTCATAGTCCAAGAGGCAATCAAAGAAATTGGAACAATGTGATGTCTCAAAAACTAGGAAGCAATTTTGAGATGTTTAATAAGGCCTGTTATGTCTGTGGAAGCTTTGATCATTTGTAAGTTGATTGCAATTACCATCAAAAATAGTTTCAAAATCAAAGGATGGTAAAACCTGTTTGGAATAATGCTCAAAGGGTGAATCATCAAAACTTTGCCAAAACGACTTACCCCTGTGCTAAAAAGAAATTGGTTCCAAGAGCAGTATTAATGAAGTCTGGTTTAGTATTAATTAATACTTCTAGACAAAATATTTCAAAAACAGCAGTATTGTTTAATACTGCTAGACAAGTTAATGCTGCTTACTGAAAAACAACAGTGAATGATGCTAGGCCAATATTATATCTTTCTAAAATATCACATTCAACTGTTAAAAGGCCAATTCATAAGAACACAGCATTTAAAAACAATAATATTAATCAAAGGGTTAATACTGTTAGGTGTAAAAAATTTAATACTGCTAGGCCAAAAGAAGTAGTTAATGCTGTTAAGGGAAATATATTTAATGTTGTTAAGGCCTCAGCTTGTTGGGTTTGGAAACCAAAGCATAATGTTTTAGACCATGTTTCTAAACACAACATTGAACATCAGTTAAAGTTTAACTCTATAAAGGATGTTAAGAAGTTGCTGGAAGCTGTTGAAAAGAGATTTGGTGGGAATGCAGCTACAAGAAAGACTCAAAGGAATCTCTTAAAGCAGCAATATGAAAACTTCACTGCTCCAAGCTCAGAGATGCTTGATTAAACTTTTGATAGGCTTCAAAAGCTTGTGAGTTAGTTAGAGCTTTTGGATGAAAAGCTTTTACAAGAAGATGTTAATCAAAAGTTATTAAGAAGTTTATCACCTGAGTGGAACACACATGCTGTTGTGTGGAGGAATAAAGCTGATTTGGATACAATGAGCATGGATGATCTCTACAACAACCTCAAGGTGTATAAACCAGAAGTTAAAGGGATGTCTAGCTCAAGTTCAAGCATACATAACATGGCTTTTGTGTCCTCTTCAAATAACAACACTAGCAGCACTAATGGAGCAGTTAATACTGCTCATGGAGTTTCTACTACTAGCACTCAAATTAACGATGCTTACTCTATAAATATTAATAACTTGAGTGATGCTGTTATTTGTACATTCTTTGCTAGTCAACCAAATAGTCCTCGACTTGTACATGAGGACTTGCAACAAATCCATCCAGATGACATAGAAGAGATGGATTTGAGATGGCAAATGGCCATGTTGACTATGAGGGCAAGAAGGTTTTTGAAAAATATAGTAAGGAAGCTTACTGTTAATGGCAATGAGACTATTAGTTTTGATAAGTCCAAAGTGGAGTGCTACAACTGCTACAAAAGAGGACATGGAGTGCTGAGCTCTAAGAAATCAAGACAACAAGAATAAGGAAAGCTCATGAAGGAGTGTGCCTGCGGAAACATCTACTTCAATAGCTTTGATGCCATGTGATGGTCTTGGTGGATATGACCAGAGTGATCAGGCAGAGGTAGGGCCTAATTATGCACTCATGGCTTTCTCATCTTCAAGTCCTGACTCAGAGGTATCCAATGGTTCTATTTATTCAAAATCTTGTTTGGAAACTATTGAACTTCTTAAATCTCAAAATGATCAACTATTAAAAGATTTAACGAAAACTGAGTTAATGGTTCTAGGTTATAAGACAAGTTTAGAGTCAGTGAAAGAAAAACTTGAAGTTTATAAAGAAAATGAGTCTATTTATTTACAAGATATTAAGGGATTAAAATTTGAAATTCATATAGGAGAAATAACTATTAGAGAGCTTAGGAAGAAGCTTGAAATAGTTCAAAAAGAAAAAGATGGCATTCAACTTAATGTAGATAAATTTAAACATGCATCTAAAAGTTTAAACAAGCTCATAGAGTGTCAGATAGTTGACAATTGCAAGAAAGGTTTAGGCTATGAAAACTATAATGCAGTTCCACCTCCCTACACATGAAATTTCATGCCTCCAACACCTGACTTGTCTTTTACTAGTTTAGATGAGTTTGTTAATAAGCCTGTAGTTGAGAACTATAGAGCCATGTCTAGTGAAGAAGAGCATAAAGTAGTTAGGATGTATGATGATGCCCCAAGTATTGAAGAATGGGTGTCAGATGATGAGAAAGAGGACGTGTCTCAGCCTAAAACTGAAAAGAAAACAGTTAGGCCTACTATTGTTAAGAATGAGTTTGTCAAATCTAAACAACAAGAAAAACTGCTAGGAAAACTGTTAAACAAGTTGAGCAACATAGGCAAAACACTCACAATCCAAGAGGCAATCAAAGAAATTGGAACAATATGATGTCTCAAAAACTAGGAAGCATTTTTGAGATGTTTAATAAGGCTTGTTATGTGTGTGGAAGCTTTGATCATTTGTAGGTTAATTGCAATTACCATCACAAACAGTTTCAAAATCAATGGATGGTAAAACCTGTTTGGAACAATGCTCAAAGGGTGAATCATCAAAACTTTTCCAAAAAGACTCACCCCTGTGCTAAAAGGAAATTGGTTCCAAAGGCAGTACTAATGAAGTCTGGTTTAGTACTAATTAATACTGCTAGACAAAATATTTCAAAAATAGCAGTATTGGTTAATACTGCTAGACAAGTTAATGCTGCTCACTGAAAAACAATAGTAAATGCTGCTACACCAATGTCATATCTTTCTAAAATATCACATTTAACTGTTAAGAGGCCCATTCATAAGAGCACAGGATTTAAAAACAGTAATATTAATCAAAGGGTTAATACTGTTAGGGGTAAAAATGTTAATACTGCTAGGCCAAAAGCAGTAGTTAATGCTGTTAAGGGAACTAGTTTTAATGCTGTTAAGGCCTCAACTTGTTGGGTTTAGAATCCAAAGCATAAAGTTTTAGACCATGTTTCTAAACACAACAGTGAACATCAGTTAAATTTTAACTCTATAAAAGATGCTAAGAAGTTGTTGGAATCTATTGAAAAGAGATTTGGTGGGAATGCAGCTACAAGAAAGACTCAAAGGAATCTCTTAAAGCAAAAATATGAAAACTTCACTGCTCCAAGCTCAGAGATGCTTGATTAAACTTTTGAGAGGCTTCAAAAGCTTATGAGTCAGTTAGAGCTTTTGGATGAAAAGCTTTCACAAGAAGATGTTAATCAAAAGTTATTAAAAAGTTTTCACCTGAGTGGAACACACATGCTATTGTGTGGAGGAATATAGCTAATTTGGATACAATGAGCATGGATGATCTCTACAACAACCTCAAGGTGTATGAACCAGAAGCTAAAGGGATGTCTAGCTCAAGTTCAAGCACACAGAACATGGCTTTTGTGTCCTCTTCAAATAACAACACTAGTAGCACTAATGGAGCAATTAATACTGCTCAAGCAGTTAATACTGCTTATGGAGTTTCTATTGCTAGGACTCAAGTTAATGATGCTTACTCTAAAAATATTAATAACTTGAGTGATGTTGTTATGTGTGCATTCTTTTATAGTCAACCAAATAGTCCACAATTTGTACATGAGGACTTGCAACAAATCCATCTAGATGACATGGAAGAGATAGATTTGAGATGGCAAATGGCCATGTTGACTATGAGGGCAAGAAGGTTTTTGAATAATATAGGAAGGAAGCTTACTGTTAATGGCAATGAGACTATTGGTTTTGATAAGTCCAAAGTGAAGTGCTACAACTGCCACAAAAGGGGACATTTTGCTAGGGAGTGCAAAGCTCTAAGAAATCAAGACAACAAGAACAAGGAATGCTCAAGAAGGAGTGTGCCTGTGGAAACATCTACTTCTATAGCTTGGTGTCAATCGATGGTCTTGGTGGATATGACTGGAGTAATCAGGCAAAGGAAAGGCCTAATTCTGCACTTATGACTTTCTTATCTTCAAGTCCTGACTCAAAGGTATCCAATGATTCTATTTGTTTAAAATCTTGTTTGGAAACTGTTGAACTTCTTAAATCTCAAAATGATCAACTATTAAAAGATTTAAAGAAATCTGAGTTAATAGTTCTAGGTTATAAGACAGGTTTAGAGTTAGTGGAAGAAAAACTTGAAGTTATAAAGCAAATGAGTCTATTTATTTACAAGATATTAAGAGCTTAAAATTTGAAATTCATATAGGAGAAATAACTATTAGAGAGCTTAGGAAGAAGCTTAAAATAGTTCAAAAAGAAAAGGATGGCATTCAACTTAATATAGATAAATTTAAACATGCATCTAAAAGTTTAAACAAGCTCATAGAGTATCAGATAGTTGACAGTTGCAAGAAAGGTTTAGGCTATAAAAATTATAATGTAGTTCCACCTTCTTACATAGGAAATTTCATGCCTCCAACACCTGACTTGTCTTTTATTGGTTTAGATGAGTTTGTTAATGAGCCTGTATTTGAGAACTGTAAAGCTATGTCTAGTGAAGAAGAGGCTAAGGTAGTCAGGAAGTATGATGATGCCCCAAGTATTGAAGAATGGGTGTCAGATGATGAGGAAGAGGATGTGTCTCAGCCTAAAACTGAAAAGAAAACAGTTAGGCCTAGTATTGTTAAGAAAGAGTTTGTCAAATCTAAACAACAAGAAAAAATTGCTAGGAAAACTGTTAAACAAGTTGAGCAACATAGGCAAAACACTCACAGTCCAAGAGGCAATCAAAGAAATTGGAACAATATGATGTCTCAAAAACTAATAAGCAATTTTGAGATGTTCAATAAGGCCTGTTATGTGTGTGGAAGCTTTGATCATTTGCAGGTTGATTATTGCAATTACCATCAAAAACAGTTTCAAAATCAAAGGATGGTAAAACCTGTTTGGAATAATGCTCAAAGGGTGAATAATCAAAACTTTGCTAAAAAGACTCACTCTTGTGCTAAAACGAACTTAGTTCTAAGAGCAATACTAATGAAGTCTAGGTTAGTATCAATTAATAATGCTAGACAAAATATTTTAAAAACAGTAGTATTGGGTAATACTGCTAGACAAGTTAATGTTGCTCACTCAAAAACAACAGTGAATGCTGCTAGACCAATGTCATCTCTTTCTAAAATAGCACATTCAACTGTTAAGAGGCCCATTCATAAAAACACATCATTTAAAAACAGTAATATTAATCAAAGGGTTAATATTGTTAGGGGTAAAAATTTAATACTGCTAGGCCAAAAGCAGTAGTTAATGCTGTTAAGGGAAATAATTTTAATGCTGTTAAGGCCTCAGCTTGTTGGGTTTGGAAACCAAAGCACAAAGTTTTAGACCATGTTTCTAAACACAACAGTGCATCAATCACCCTAAAAAAGTTTGATTATATTGATGCACAAGGCAGATCCAAGTCAGTGATGGCTTGGGTCCCCAAAAGAAACTGATTTTCTTATCTAATGTGCAGGGCAATCCACAAATGGATTTACAGGATCAAGGAGTGATTGATAGTGGATGCTCAAGGCACATGACAGGGAACATGTCCTATCTTACAGACTATGAAGAGATAGATGGAGGATATGTTGCTTTTGGAGGGAACCCCAAAGGAGGGAAAATCACAGGAAAAGGTACCATTAAAACTGGTAATCTAGATTTTGAAAATGTGTATTTTGTGAGAGAGTTAAAGTTTAATCTCTTTAGTGTCTCACAAATGTGTGATAAAAAGAATAGTGTTCTTTTTAATGACACTGAATGTATTGTTTTATCTCCAAACTTTAAGTTAATTGATGAAAGTCAAGTTTTACTTAGAGTTCCTAGAAAGAACAATATGTATAGTGTTGATTTAAAGAACATAGTTCCTAAAGGAGGTTTAACTTACCTTTTTGCAAAAGCCACATCTGATGAATCTAAACTTTGGCATAGAAGGTGTAACATCCGGCAATTTTCAAAATTTTAAATGACTATTTTACCCTTTGACTTTTCGGGTCTGGCTTGACTTTTTGACTTTTGATCTTTTATGGTCACATAAAAACGATTACCGCGTAACTGGTAATTTTTCAGAACATATTTAAATAATAAATCATATTTATTATTACATATCTCTCATGTGCAAATTTGTTTTTAACTTATTTGACTTGAAAACGAGGAGTTAGATGTTATACCTACGTTGACTTATCAAAAACGACCCCACCAAAATGAGTTATTAATTATAGAGTATACTAGCGTTTGTCATAAAATGACATTCTGGACAACTTTTTAGTTTTGCCCGAGACCCGAAAACAAACAAAAAATGACTGAAATACCCTCGCAAAATTTTAGAAACATCTTCGGACGCATACCGACACAAAATAATTAAATTATATTTAATTATCACATTTATTAAATAAAAGTATTTAATAAATTATTTATCATGTCATTTAGAAACGTTTGATAAAAACGCAAATGTTCAAGTTAAAGTTTATTTTACGGACAAGGTTTATCAATGATACACAATTAAATAATAGACATTTAAATAAATTTTATAAAACATTTACAAAATTCTAGTCATGTAAATACTCATTTTTGTTGGAAAAATCATTTGAAACGCAATGGCGCAAGTTTCGTAATTGGATCATCCGTTATCTAGCCTAAACGAGTCTCGAACCATTATTTTCTGAAAGTTACATTTTCAGTCCCTGTGGTAATATTTTCATCCTCACCCCTCAAGTATTATAAACTTTACATTTTGTTTTAAAACTTTTTATATATAAATACAACACATTAGGGTTTTATTTTCATAAAAACCCACACACACTCCTCTCCTAAATATCCGCCCCCCCCTCTTTTTCGGCCACCAAAAAACTTTTCCAGCGAGTACTTCCGGCCACTCACAACCGCAACCAAACATCATCACCATCCTTCGATCCGTCCGATCTACACCATCTCCACCACGTCACCCACCTCCGGCCACAACCACCGCTGCCGCCATCCACAGCCACCATCATCACGTCGTCATCATCATCATAACACCACCACCATCATCACGACGTCATCATCATCACCACCAACGGCCGACACCACCTATAGGGGTGCGGTTGGTTAAGCAGACCACCACCAAGGGCGCGTTTAGTTTTGATTCGGCACTAAGGGTGCGTTGGTTTATATGTTAACACCACAAGGGTGTGTTTGCTTCCGTGGCTAAACCCGAAAAGGGTGTTTGTTTTGGCAGCCACCATGACCCACAAGGGTGCGTGGGGTGTCGGGTCAAACCACCAGCCTAGGGTGCGTTTGGCTTATGATAGAAACACCAAAATAGGTGCGTGTGGTTTTCTTAGGCCCCAACAAGGGTGCGTCCGATTCTCATCAGCGAGTAGGGTGCGTTTTGTTGTTAAAACGTCACAAGGGGTGCGTTTTGGATCTGGGTCAGCCATAGGGTGCGTTTGGTTCTTGATAACACCACAAGGGTGCGTTGGTTTGTCTCGACACCACATAAGGGTGCGTTTTGGTTTCGATAAAAGCACCAAGGGTGCGTTGGTTTTCTGTCACCCACATAGGGTGCGTTGGGTTTGATAAAATACCAACGAGGGTGCGTTTGTATGTTTCATTCAGCACCAAGGGTGCATTTGTTTGTTTTATTCAGCGCCTAGGGTGCGTTTGGTTGTGCAGAAAACCAATGAGGGGGTGTTTGGTTTAGCAGCGGGGGCGTTTGGGTTAACAAAACTGCCAAGAGGGTGTGTTTGGGTGAGCAGGAAACACATAAGGGTGTGTTTGGGTGAGCAGGAAACACCGTATGGGTGTGTTTGGGTGAGCAGGAAAACCATTAGGGTGCGTTTGGTTTATATGAATCGCCTAATAAAAAAATATCATAAGATTTTATAAATATAAAACCGGATTTACTGGTGGTTTAATGGTTAAATAAATGTGTTGTTTATTAATTTGTTTTTGGTGTTTAACAACCTTCGGGTGTGTTTGGATTTGTGGTTAATAACATATTTGGGAGTATTTGGGTTTGGGTTTGCATCATGGATTGATATAATTGAGGGAAAATAATCAACTTTTGTTAATATGGAAAATGTTACATAAACGAATAGGTCATGCCGAGATTTTTATAAATTGCTACGCTTAGTAAATTTTTACAAATCTACTTTATTTAATATCTTGAAATGTCTTAAGAAATATTAAATCGTGAAGACCCGATAACCAAACGTGAGCCATAATTTTAGAGAGTTCATCAGTCTAGTCCACAACCTTAAAACGTGCGTTTATTTTCATAAAGGAGCTTTCTACTAAATCGTTTGGGGATATCCGGGCACGTGTCGAATTATTTAGTTTCTTTTATTTTTAACATCTTTCTTATATAATACTTGGAAAGTATTATATAATTAAACCATTTTATTTTAATTGTCACCTTTTAGATATAACACATGTCGTGTATTATATACGCTTCGAGTTATTTTTGGTTGTGTATCTTGTTATATAATTCACGGTATGAATTATATACTTGGTCATTTTTCATTAAGTAATATATACGGAATATATTACACCCTTTGCGTTTACTTCTTGATTTATTGTTAGGATTAATGTTTTCTTAACTTAGTACCGACAGTACAAATAGTTAGTACTGACAGTTATACTTAGTACCGA
>BQNB010141703.1:0-14421 GCA_026074375.1 Tanacetum coccineum | reverse complement strand
TAGGCTTATAGAGGCTTATGACTTATAATTTTTTTCATAATGTGTGATAAACAAAACTTATTTTATAAGCTTAAGCTCTTGTAATCTTTGTCAAACACAACCTAAACTTATATGTAGGGCTTATGAACTAATATGAAGGGTTTTCATAAAACCCAATTTGTAGCTTATCTAAAGTTGGTGAACTTATATACGGGATATTTGTACTATATTTTTTTTAAATGGCGGCTTTCATTAAAACTAGCAAAAGCTAGAAAAAGAGATTACATAGAAGCTATAGTAGCTATAGGATTTTTTTAACAAACCTATCCAACTAATCTTAAACTTAGTATTTCTAGCAGAAAACCATAAAAAAGAATGAGAAACGATGAAGTCCTAAATAGTAGCCTTCTTGGGAGGAGCATTGGAGAAAATCAAGTGATTTCGAAAGTTCCAAATAGACCACATAAGAGTCTCCCCCACTCCTTCGAGAATCGAACGAGCTTTGGCATTAACACGCACTTCTTCAAGCCAATCGAACCAATCTGAGATGTTAGCACAAACCGGAATATCCAACTCCCACCATTTAGCCAATAAGGATCATAAATCTTTAGCCATCTCACAATTGAAAAAAATGTGGTTCACTGTTTCAACATCAAGAAGACACGAAGGACATAAAATCGAACCAACCTCTAAACCTTTCCTGTCTAAGTTTACCTTAGACGGGAGCTTATTAAGGTATAATCTCCAAAGAAACACGTTAACTTTAATAGGGATGTTACGGTTCCATCTAGTAGCCACGAGATCACCATGTAAAGTTGTATCATCTACTAAGGATCTAACGGAAGCCACCGAGAACCCCGCGACAACATCAAGGTTCCATTGCCAAGAGTCGCATTGGTCCGTGAGGAGCACATTCCCAATGGAAGAATTAAGAGCATCAAATTGAGCCAATTCCACCCTTCCCCTAGCAGAGCGCCTAAGCATCGTAATCTAATCAGAATGAAGCAAAGGAATTCTATTAGCGATAGGGCAGTTCCTGTCAGTATCTAAAAGGTAGATACAAGGAAATTGAAGCCTAAGAGGAGTGCTTCCAAACCAAATATCCTCCCAGAAATGGGTGGACTCTCCATTACCCAGCCTACGAGTACAAAAAGAGAGGAGATCGATACCTTTTTCTTTGAGCCGATTAATCGAAGATAAAATGAAACCCCAAGTAGTTTGCTTGTACTGCCGCCCGTAATCATTAAAAATACCTCCAATATGACCATAAATATTACCAATGACACGGGCCCATAAGTCAGAAGGACGCGTAAGAAAATGCCAGATCCATTTGAACAAAAGACCAATGTTGAGCCCATATATGCTACCAATACCGAGCCCACCCTTCTTTTTACTCGCCAGACATCTCTCCCACTTAACCCAAGACATTTTATTTTCATTCAGATCAACACCTCTAAAAAATTTGCTTCGCATCGATTCAAGCTTGGAGCGTATCGATACGGGCCTCAGGTACATAGACATGAAATAAGTAGGAAGATTACCAAGGACCGCCTTAATAAGCGAGAGGCGACCCCCTACGGAAAAAGCCAAGCTTTCCAAGAGGAGAGTTTAGATGAGAATTTCTGAATGATAACATCCCAATGAACACATCTTGACATGTTACCACCGACTGGCACGCCCAAGTATTTAAAAGGGAATTTCGAGACCCCGCAACCTATAATGCTCGCCATTTGGGCAACCTCCTCAGCCGAAACGCCCACACCAAGAACATTACTTTTGTCAACATTAATTTTGAGCCCTGAGATAAGAAAGAAACAACGAAGCATGCATAATAGATTATGAGTGTTAACCTGAGACCATTCTCCAAAAAAGATCACATCATCCGCATACATAAGATGAGAAACGCTCATATTATCTCGCCCGATCGAGGCACCTTTGAATAAACCTATCTCTTCAGCTTTACATGTGAGGGAGTGTAGCCCTTCCATAGCCAAGATGAAAAGAAAGGGAGATAGGGGATCTCTTTGTCGGAGACCCCTAAATAACTCGAACTCTTTGGTCGGAGATCCATTGACTAGAACAGAGGATCGAGCATTATGAAGGCATCCCGAGATCCATGATCGCCATTTGATACCAAAACCCATCTTTTCCATAACCGCATCCAGAAAATCCCAATGCAATGAGTCAAAGGCTTTCTCGAAATCAACTTTAAACACAAGAAGCTCTTTATTATGTTGCGATACTCTGCCAAAACTTCATTCAAAATGAGAGGCCCATCAAGAATATACCTACCCTTAATGAAGGCCGACTAAACAGGACTAATACAATCCCCAATCACGTTGCTAAGCCGATTGGCTAAAAGTTTACCAATAATCTTGTATTGACACCCAATCAAACTAATAGGTCGAAAATCGGAGACAAACTTAGCATTTGGGACCTTCGGAATCAAAGCAATAAAAGAAGGATTACAACCTTTAGGGATAGCGTGAGAATGGGAAAACTCTTGCACAAACCGAACCACATCCTCCTCAATAGTGTCCCAAAAAGTTGTAAAGAATCGAAACATAAAACCATCAGGACCCGGGGCGCGCTCACCACCACAATCCCATACTCCCCTTTTAATTTCATCACGAGAGAAGGGAAGCTCCAGGTAGTCACGATGAATTTGAGAAAGAGAGTTGAATGATAACGAATCAAGAGAAGAAGGGGAACCAAAAGGCTGTTTGAAACGATTACGAAAATGCGCCAAAAATTCTTCTTTAACATCATCAGGGGCATCAATCCAATCTCCATTCTTCAAAATGCCTCTAATAGCTAATTGCCGTCTTTTTTTCTTTAACGTGCCATGAAAGAAACTTGTATTTTCATCACCCTCGAGAGCCCACTTGATCTTTGCCTTTTGAGCATAATCTTGAGCTTCAATACGGTCCATCTTACCTAGAATAGTTAAAGAGCCTCGCCTAGTCTTAAAATCTTCATCACTAGCGTAATCTTGATCGATTTTAGAGTCCATGATAGAAAGCCTATGTTGATGCTCTTTCTTTAACGCAAATGTATCAGACTTACGAGAAGAAATCCACACCCGAATGACCTTTTTGAGATTTTGAAGCTTCTTTTTAAATAAAGTAAAACCATTAACATTGACAATGCCATCATTCTTCCAAGTCTGATTAACCAATTCGTGAAAACCATCCGTCTCCAACCATGAATGAAAGAAACGAAAAGGAGTAGGGCCATAGTCTACAATTGATTCCTTGAGGAGAATGGGGCGATGATCCGGAATACCATTCTCTAAAACAAGACCTGTAGCATGAGGAAACGTCTCATAAAAGCTTTCAGAAACCAAGAAACGATCAAGCTTACTCATTTTGGTTCCCCACTTATTCGTCCAGGTGAAGTTAAAACCTCCCAAAGGTATATCAATAAGAGAGTTTTCAGTGATGAAGTCATTAAAAATCCTAGCTTGCCGTTCACAAAAATTCAAACCATATCTTTCCCCCTCGTCGCGAACTTCATTAAAATCACCCATGACAATCGAAATACCATCCCAATTAGCAAGCAAATTAGACAAAGCAGACTAAAGAGTGATTTTGCTTGATAAATTTTGAGGAGCATACACCACAATCCACCTAACTTGAACATCGCTAGGGATCCACAAGCCATCAATGACCACGTAGTTATCATTACAAGTAATACGAGACTTACGAAAGACCAAGGAATTCCATAAGCAAATAATGCCACCCGACATACCACGAGCTGAAGTAGAGGCAAAATCAAAATGCACATTGCCCCAAATTTGACGAAGCATCCAAAGATCAACTTGAAGCATTTTAGTTTCCTGAATAGATAAGAAATTAACTTTATTCACCTGACACAAATCACAAATCCACCGTCTTTTATTGAGGTCCCCGAGACCTTGTGAATTGATAGAAATGCAATTCAATTATTCACTACTTTTTCTCTTTTTTCAGCGATTAGGGTTGCAAGGGTTTTTTCACAACCTTCCATATTGAGACCTAGAGCTAATCCAACTTTGATCGTTTCCTCAAGTCAATCAAGCACAGAGAAACCAGGCTGTTTGATGTGACCACCATCAGTAAGTTTTTGAATAGAATACGAAACCTCATGATCACCTCTTAAAATAGATGAAAAACCAGGCGGATATTCAGGAGTCTCGGATTGACATGGTTTATGAGCTTTACCATTCTTTTTAATGAGATGATCTAGCTCAAATGGATTGCTATCAATAGGCTTCTCGTGCAACTTATCAGATGTAGGAGAATCACAAGGTTTATTTACCTGAATCTCGTCACCAAGCTCCTGGTCTTGCATAAAATTATCTATCTCAGCATCATTCATGGTACCCGCAAAATCATTTTCCTCAATTGACTCATCTCTGTTCTTATCATATTTGCCTATAGATTCCTCCTCAACACTTTCGTCGTCAAAGACAACAAAATTAGGCGTCCAACTACAAAGTTCCCGAACCCGAATAGTATAAGTAACATTGTTCAAAGTCACCATGATGGATACGAAAATCAAATAAGCATGGGACGACTTTATGCAAAGCCTTTTGCTAAGTCTATTACTCACATCAGTGTCATCTATGAAGAGGACTTCTCCCCATTTGCTACAAATCTGACTGAATACCTGATTATCCCAAGCACGGATAGGGACACCTTCAACTTCAAGCCAAATAAGGCGTTCCTCTACCACAAAATCATCATGCCACGGCTTCAAGATAGAGAACCATGTCGTAACTCCATTGTGTTTTAGAAATTTATCCCTGGCATCTGACGATTCAAAGTCAAATAAAACCCATAAGCCTCCCAAATACTTAAAGTCCACGTCCAAAAAACCTTCATTGTGGCACATTCTTCTGGTATTGGCTATGGCACGAAAATCCTTATAGCACCCGAGTAAAGCTAAAGGGAAGTCATTAGGTTTGTCTTGCGACAAAATGATTGTGGGTTTATGCATTTCAGAATCATCATGAGTGGACTTGGGTTTAGAGGAGCCTTTAGCTACGTTAACATAAGACGAAGTCATATTGTCAGGGGTAGCCATAGGGCTTGCATGGGCAGTTTTCATAGCCTGAGACCAAGCATGGGAGGATTTCCCATCCATCTTTCTATCTAACCTAGCTACATTTGCATATAAACGTAGCTTACCAATCCAAACATTAGAAAGCGAGTTAATAAGGTTTTCCTGATTAGACACCTTGATGTATCTACAAAAACCAAACATCTGCCCCTGAGCATTTCTGTGCTTGGCTATGTAAACATCCACCAAGGTCCCCACCTTACTACAAATATTCCATAGTTCTCTAACAGAAAGATGCGAAGGGAAATTGGACACATACACCAATGGGAAATCTTCGCTACATCATATGCCCTGGAGGTTCCTGGTGTAGGGAATTTAAGTCTTTGAAACACCGATATGTGTTTCTTCCTTGTAACCTTTTGCCAATCATTATCAGCCATGGGAAAAGAAAAGGCAGTGGTTTGAAAAAAAGGAATGAAAATGGAGAAAGAAAACAATTATTAGGCAGAAGGAACCCTAAACAAACATTCTGGATCCTTATGGTTCCATGTCAATTGTCTTGTAAGATGCTCGTTATGAGACCAATCACGAGGTGAAATACTCGAATAACAGGATCTTAACAGGATTATGATGGATGAAAGGTAGTAGATCAGAATGAGTTTAAGGTTTGTGAAGCGCCGCCGGGAATCGCCAAATGATAATCAGCTTTAGTAAGAAAAAGAAATAAAGATTCAAGAAGAGATTCAAAGGGATGAAGACGAGCGTATTTCTGTTATTTCAATTTGGTGTTCAAGAGGGAAGAAGTGCAACAAAGTTTACCACAGGGAGGCCGTCTGCATTTCGCAAGTAATAGAGGGACCTGAGGAAACCAACATTGAGCATATCTGCAATTCCCTCTAAACAAATAAGCAATGTCAAAAATATTATCTAAACTGAAGGATGCTAAATATTTGTAATCAAACATACATGCTCCAAATGCTTGTTCATGTTTAACATCATCTTGCACCAAAGATGGCGGCACACAACTTTTAACAGAACTGGCCACAAGATTGGACAATCCACGACCAATATTATCTTCAACCGACCTAAAGACCATTTTTGCACATGTAGGCTGCACAGCACTGACATTTTCATCACAACCAAATTGACGCGATCCAATTCCAAAATTCGTGTCAGCAACAATATTGCAATCGTAAGAGGCACTTTTCTTTACGTTCCGACTTTCAGCAACAACATTTGTATCCGAATTAGCATCAATAACAATATTGCAATTATAAGAGGCACTTTTATTTACATTTTGTATGTTAGCTACAACATTATCCCAACTCTTACCTCTGTCAATTATATCATTCTGATCTAAATTCTGAGAGTTCTTGGCAATTCACTGCTATGTTTCTTACGTAAAACATTTTTGGTCCCCATATTTCAATGCAGCAATAATAAGGCAAAAACCAAAATAGCTTAAATATTTAGTTATATATAAATAAGGCATATAATAATTTAAAAAAAAACCAACATAAGTAGAAAATACCTAAATTATTGTATCAAGAGAAAAAAATACAAAGAGAATAAACACCCAATACCTTACCTCGACTACTTTCCGAACACATAATTAATATTCAGTCTAATGGCTTTCCAAAGGTTCACATTCATTGCAAAACAGATATCTAACATCAACACACCGAAATAGGACTGAAATTCAAATCGTAAATTCATATGAACTGTTTCAAAACTGAAATTCAACTGATTCATGCATGCAAATACAAAAACACTAATAAAACCCACGCAACAAAAACATGGATCATAAAACAATAAACTGATACAAAAAGTAAAATAAACAAATCTCATAAACATTTATAAGAATAAACAACTCACGGCTAATACAAAGCAAAAGAAACAACAACCATCGTTTATAACATTAAACAACTCACCACTACATGAAAGCTTCCAAGATTAAGTTAACAATGTCTAATGGCCCAACAAACAACAAACAAACCAATTAACCAAAACGACATGCAAACAACACAAAACGACCACACTTAATGCAAAACGGCCTTTATTAATGACAAAACGACGTCGTACGCATGCCTAATGTATAATAGGTTAATATGATTAGTATGCTTTTTAATTATAGTTATAAGACAACATATCTAAAAAACAAATCAAACATTTTTATGTGAGAAAGTAAAAGAAATTTTAAAATTTAAGTATAACACATTACTCATTTCTATAATTCTTTTTAAGTTTTAAAAAAATTATGCACCCTTTATATATATTATAGATTACTAGACGAATACACGCGCAAAACGACTATGTATGGCGACAAATAATTATACTTGCGAAATCATGATTCTGGTTTGCCCTTGATGCAAAACTTACGAGTTCAACTCGTAGTCATTGCAAGAAAAAAGTTAAGGAGTTAAAAACAAAAAAAAATGACAATTGTTTAAAACTTAAAAAATATTAACAATAGTAATTTAGTTATAGATGATGTTACCATTCTTAACAAAGTTATAATAATCCACTAACATTACTCAAATTTTAAATATTTTAAATTTAAGAAATGCATATGTATGCATCGTAAGTAGTTGATAAATAGATTATAGATTTACCAACAGTCATTTTAAGTTCAGATGGTGTATTAAAATCCGTGTTCTAAAAGACACGTCATGACGTCGTTAAGGCGTGAGGCGTGGCCTCCACGTTACGAAATGGACCAAAGCGTTGACTCTAGGTGTGGCGTGAGATGAGGAGCGATAAGGCGCGCTAAGGCGTGAGACGTGACGGGTTTTTTGGATTCAACTCCGCTAAAAAAAAAATTAAAATTAAGAATATTACAAGCAAAGATAATTTCTTAAGTTTATTCATTTTGTACACGCTTTATGTAAACTCGATATATATGAAATATATGATATAAATATATAAATTTTTTCATATTTTGTGCCGGCTTAAGCCACGCCTTATAAACGCAAAAGCTTCGCCATAGCCGCTAAGCCGTGAGGCTTGGTCATGCCGCCACTCCATGCCTCACGCTATTTATAAACTTGATTAAAATATGATGCAACACTTCAGCCAAATGTGAGGAGACCATCATTTAACAGTATATTGAGTAAACTAATAATTTTAAAATCTGAAAACATGTAAACATTTTACTGATACTTAAATAAGTCAATATAAGCATGGAAAATAAGTGACATTGTGAACAATGAATAAAGAAAAGCAGACGATCAAATTTATTAGTTGCTTCCATCAGCTCAAAGCGAGTATACAATTATTTGCCTATGATGGCATAAACGGTCTGAACCACGGTAAGAGAAAACAGAATGATTGCAGCAAGTAGTGCAATAGCATTCCATGGATTATTGAAATATATGCGTCTCAGCCGTGCAATATTCTTGGGCCAATAACTACTGTAGTAAGTATCCATTTGTTTGAACTCTTCTGTGTAATAGAAATCTGTAACAAACATGTTTTTGCATATCTTGTTGATCATATCTGCAGCCTCTTGGTTTGAGCCGAGTGTGTTGACAAGGACTTTTGATTCTAACAGTTTAGCAATATCCTCTTGAGTATCAATAAGCATATCCATGGCATGTGCATATGATGTAAAGTAATAACGATCTTTAGGGAACGATTGCTCGTAAGCAATAAAGTTCCTTAAAATTAGCTCAGTGGTATCATCAATAACCAGGGTTGGCATTAGAAGAGTAGGCTTACTCCAAAACCCGGGTAAACATGCAAAAAGAGATGATTGAAATTTAATGGTCATTGACCAAACATACTCTTGGTGAGGCTTAAAGTTCATCCCAGATCTATCCAGTTCTACTATCGAGTGGAATGCTGTGTATGTATTCTCTAATCCCTTTTCATCTACAAGCTTTGATTCCTCGGTGTGTATAGGATTCGATGACTTGGCAACTACAAGCTGGTAGCGTTTGTGCAGATAGCCGAGAAGATGATCATGATCTGAGCCAACATCTGTGGTTGAAATTTTTTCAGGCAACAGAGAACGGAAGAGCTTAATGTAGGGTGCCAAATATTCATCGAGAACGTTGCTAAGAGTGAAAGACGCTTTCCCCATGGTGCAGTCAAACAAAGCTTGAAGAACTAAGAAAGGGACTTGGTTTTCTAGCAACATCAGATCCATGGCAATATGAAGGTTTTGCATCTTATTTGGCAACAAATTTTCTTCTTCGTGCTTGAAACAAAATTCAAGTATGAAACAACCATCCATAACCATCATCCTGGCAAGGTCAACGTCACTATAGTTCTCGATCATACCAGCATAAGATTCTCTGATTTGGTCCATTAAAGTGTTTACCTTTAGCAGACATGCTTCTAATGTTTTCTTTGGCGTGGAATCACAACGATGTAGTAGGTCATCAAGATAACATTCTTTCAGCCATTCAAATTCTTGCAACTTCTCATCTTCTCTATGTATAGGTCCTATAGAGACCAGCTGAGGGTTAAATGAACTTTCGCTAAGATCTCTAAGAACTCTAGAAACCTTGCAAATAGATGGTGGACGTTGGTTGCCACGATTTTGTCCCCTTTTTGCACAATCAAGAAGAAAGCCTATAGTCTCGTCATCACTATTATCCATGATATCCGTGATACGGTCAATGATCGGAGTAGTGGTGGATGCTTCATCTGAATGAGATGGATTTCGTGTAGTCACATCTGGCTGATTAATTTCAGGAATGCCCAAGTCAACATCCCCGACATTGACAATTGCAGAATCAGACTCGGAATTACAAAACTAAACACTCGCGGATGAAAATTAACTGATAATCGCTACCTAACACGCACACATTTACAGCTAGTAGAAATAAATGTAACATATACTACAGATAAAACTAGCTGATAGTCACTACCAAACAGATAGTAAAAATAGATATTAACCTAATCACAAAACTAAACATCATTTGCTTATTACATTAACCAATTATCACTAACACATACACCGTTATAAATAAATTTTAACCTAACTACAAAATTAAGTATTATGTTACGAGCCAAAATACAGTTCAAAAGATAGCCACGTGTGGAGGCAAAATAAAATTCAGTTAGAATTTTGGCGGGAAATTGTGTTACTTAGTTTTCTTCTTCATTTCCTAGTATTAAGATCCATTTCAGTTGTATTCATTCACTAAAAACTTGTAATTCAATTCTCTCTCAACTTCCAATTACATTTGTGAATTATTGATAGATAAATATGGGTTCATTTCTTCCTCATATGATCCCCTGTTTGTTAATCGTCTATAAACTACGAATTCTTGTTAATTCCTGGTTGTTAGTAATCTCAATTACGTTTTAGTACTTATCAAGTGGTATCATAGCTGCCCTCCTGGCAACTCAATTGTATTTTCCGGCGAGTTTGTTAGCTTTCCGATGGAATTTTGTTACAAAAATTCATTCAAGAAGACGATCAAGTGTTAAAAAATCATAACGATCACGTGGACAGCCCATAAGTGGTAAATCCTCTGTTTATTGGTTGAAATTGATCACTAACCCTCATCTTTTAGTAATTGTTGCTTAATTGAAGACGAAGAAGCAATAGTTACTAATCACCTATGGTGAATACACGAACTAACAATAACACACTGGTATCAACAACTGAATCCATGAATTCTTTTCAAGAAACACACTGGTGGCTTAAAAGATGTTGTGGAAGGCATAAATGAAAGCATCAGGAAACTTGGTTCGACAAAGTTTGTTTTATGAGGAACTAGCAAGAATGAGAAGTGGTGAAGGTACAGTCATGGAACTGCTAACAGAAACGATAGCAACACTTGAAACATTTCCGGTCACTACGGAAAAATGACAAATTTCATGGAGAAGATGTTAAAAGGCTCTGGGTGTATAGATGCAAGCAGTTCTTTAAGATTGATGGAGTGCCTGAAAAAATGAAGGTGGAATTGGCCTCGATGCATGTGTATGACAAGGCATTGGTATGGCATCAACAATTCAGCAAGAAGTTTGGTGATAATGTGCCATGGGACATGTATGAACAAGAAGTTTGGGACAATGTTTGAATATCCTATGGTTGAGCTTAAAATTTTGAAGCAGGATGGAAATGTGCAACAATACCATGTTTGAAGCTCTTTTGAAGCAACTGAGTGAGGCTTATGTAGTTATCTTGTTCAAAGTAACTAATTTGGTGGATGTATACTATTTGGCAAAGATTCAAGGTATAATCCCATCTTACCCGCTCCTAAAGTTAATCATGTAAATTTTGGGAAAACAAGTTGTGAACTTACATATGGCCAAAAGGATTGGACTTAGTGGATTTCCATGGCTAAGTTTTGGTACAACACAAATTTTCACAGCTATTAAGACCAATCCATTTGTTAATTCCTGGTTGTTAGGCTGGATGGAGTGGTGGTGGTAAACCCACCTGACACGTCAGCGCCCGCCACATCAGCTTTCTCTCTCCAAATAAAACTCACCTTACAACTCACCTTTCAACCGTAACAAGAACTCACCTTACTCACATTTTTTTATTTAAATACTTTTATTCATAAACTAAAAAAATAAATATTTACGTAAACGTAAACGTACAAAATTAATAAAAACGTTAAATTAAAAACTTTTATTCATAAATTAAAAACATTACAACACACTTAAAAACCGTACATAGTAAATTAAAAACAATACATAGATTATTAATCTGTTTCGTATTCCGAATCAGTTTGCACTCCAAATTCCAAAATGAATAACTCAAGTTCAACGTCTTCTTTAAGTAAACAAGCCATATTAATTTAAAAGTGAGAATAATTGTGTATAAAAATAGGTGAATTAGTGGGTATTTATAAGTAAAAAGTAGGTTTAAATTTTTTTTATATAAAACGGTTACATTTTGGGAGGGGTCCACTATTTTTAAAACCCACACTAGGTGAGTATCTCACCGAATTGACACAAAAACATGCCAAAACTCACCTCAGAAAAGTAACTCACCTCGGTGAGTTTTACCACCGGAGTGGCAAGTCGCGCGCGACTTCATAAGCCACCGAGGTGAGTTTTGGCAAACTCACCTCCACTCCGTCCAGCCTTAGTATTCTCAATTACGTTTTGGTACTTATCATATTATTTATTCAGTTATATAAAACTAATCAGAAAACAGTACCTAACTAATCGCACATAACTAAAGACTCGCAGATAAAACTAATCTAAAAATCATAGTTACACAGTAAAAATTAACCTAATTTACAATGAGTAAAAAATAAATAAACCTTGAGTGCCTTGACTAGTCCAACACGGTCCTCCATAGTCAAACCTGCACAAAACGACAAAATAATAAATAAATAAAATTAGAGTTTGGAGATGAGATGTCTACTTGTTGTTGCTCGTTCAGTTTTTATTTAAGTGTAAAAGTTAAAGGGAGGGTAAGTGGAAATAAATAAACGGTATGCTTGTTAACGAAGGAACGCATAGTATAAAAGACAATATTTTATTGTATATATTTTTAGAAAAAAGATTCTCTCAAGTTGTGGTCAAACATGATTGATCATGTTATGTTTTTTGTGAGGGGAAATAAATAAGTGGGCCCTTGATTTTCATTAAAAGAAAAAGTTGTATACATTTAACTAATTTGTGATTGGTGAACATGATGTATCATGTTTGACTCAACTTGAGAGGATTCTAATCCTTTAAGAAAAATACATTTATTACTGCTTTCTCTTTCTTACTTTTTGACATAATGACAGTTTTACCCTTAACTAATTAATTAAAGTCTTCTTTAAAGTTTGTAATAATAATTTCAAACAAGGGTAATATAGTAAACTTCATCAAGATTCCCTATCTATTTTTAGTAGTGGACAATTAATTTGGGACATCCCAAAAAGGAAACATGGATAATAAAAATGGGACGAAGGGAGTATTATTATCATTCATACATATCATAACTTAAAGGATCACAGAACAAGAAACACTAACAGGATAAATTCATCGTCCTTGATTTTTCACATGCCCAAACCAAGCTTAAAAACGAAATCATTGTTAAATACAAGTTAATATGCTAACACTACTCATAAATGCTAATTATGAATGCATAGCTACTTTTCGCTCCTTTATTTCTAAATCCTCTAAAGATTTTATTATTATTATTGGTGACAAATAAATTAAAGTCTTATTCTCATAAAGTAAACCCGGTTTAGACCACAATTAGTTTGAAATCCTTCCCTAAAGAGGCGATATTGTGAGAATAAGATCCACATTAAGGTTCTAATTTCCCACGATTTAGGGGTTATCCTTTTTATTTTATCCGAAATAACTCAACTACGAGTCCAGAGACGGAGGCTTTATTTAGATAACCCCGGAGTCGAAATTTGGATTTATTATTATTATTATTGCAACATTATTAAACATCGGTCCTTTAAATAACTACCACATCAGTATGCGAGCCGACCATGGTCCAGGAGTCTTATTTCGACCTCGGTGATCCTTGACCTTTTTTTAAGGCTGCAACATCGGTTGTGAGCCGGCAAGATGCAGCAAACTTTTATCAGTCTCGGATTATTATTCTTACTATGGGGCTTCTTTTGAAGACTGCCACATCGGTTGTGAGCCGGCAAGATGCAGCAAACTTTTATCAGTCTCGGATTATTATTCTTACTATGGGGCTTCTTTTGAAGACTGCCACATCGGTTGTGAGCCGGAAAGAGGCAGTAAACTTTTATCAGCCCACAATTATTATTATTATTATTACCTCCACCCTTTAAACGACTACCACATCGGTTGTGAGCCGGCAAGAGGTAGTGGTCTTATTTTGGCTTCGATTTATTACATAACTATTACTCCCTCCGTCCCATTTTTATTGTCCATGTTTCCTTTTTGGGATGTCCCAATTTAATTATCCACTACTAAAAATAGATAGGGAAGTTTGATCAAGTTTACTATATTACCCTTGTTTGAAATTATTATTACAAACTTTAAAGAAGACTTAAATTAATTACCTAAAGGTAAAACCGTCTTTCTGTCAAAAAGTAAGAAAGAGAAAGCAGTAATAAATGCATTTTTCTTAAACTGTGTGTTTTTTGTTGGGGGACAATAATTTTGGGACGGATGGAGTATTATTATAGCCAAATTTCAAGTCATGTGGTCTTTTAACTACCTAGACAACGGTAGCGAGCCATCAGGAATCGGTAGCCTATTTCTCCACAACACTGACAAAACCTCGATGTGTACCTTACTGTTGGGAATTACATATTTGATAATTACAAAACCCACAAGCATGAATGAATAAAGAAGAAACAATGAGGACCTAATATGTAATAATTAGTTAGCTTTATTAGTAAGCTAGGGTTTCTTGTAACATTCCACTATTATATAAAGAGGGTAGGCGTCTAGGTTACAGGCATCCATATCATAGCAGACTTCTCCAATGAGAGTCTAGACGCT
>BQNB010141702.1:0-16043 GCA_026074375.1 Tanacetum coccineum | reverse complement strand
GACGATGGCGGTTAGGTTTTTTTTTGATTTAGGGTTTGACACACAACAACAGCGGTGATGGTTGGACCGAGGTGGTTATTGAAGGTGGAGATGTTGATTTATTTGTATTACTAATAGGATAAAAAAAAAGGTACGTTTTGGGATCCTCCGAATCATCGGCGACTTGCCGATGACCGGAGGACAACTATTTTATGGAGAGGTTTTAGGATCGTATAAGCTCTGATAATATGTAAGAATGGTGAAACTATGTGTCCTCTTTCATTAATCATATATTACAATTTATAGGGGTACAATGATAAATGGATAGACACTAATCAATAGATAAATAGATAGACACAAATCAATGACTAGATGATTACTAATTGATTGACTAATCAATATGACAACTAATTATTGATTGAATAATGTTAATCTGCGATGCTAACATTTTTTAAGTTTTTGTCAGGTTCCGTCTGTATTCTTATGTTTTTTTAACGTTTTCGTCGGTTTTTTACGTTTTCGTACGTTTTCTACATTCTCTTAAGTCAGTGTACGCTTTCTTACGTTTTCGTTTGTTTTTTACGTTTTCGTTTGTTTTTTACGTTTTCGTTTGTTTTTTACGTTTTCGTCTGTTTTTTACGTTTTCGTCAGTTTTTGGTCCATTTTCGTACGTTTACGTCCGTTTTTTTTACGTTTTTGTCTGTTTTTTACGTAATCGTACATTTGTATGAAAACGTATAAAGACGTATGCAAACATACAAAAACGAACGAAAACGGATAAAAACATATGAAAACGGATAAAAGTGTCTAAAACGGATAAAACGCACAAAAAACGTACAAAAATGTATAAAACGTATGAAAGTGTAAAAAACGAACGAAAACGAGCGAAAACGGATAACAATGCATGAAAATGATGAAATTGTAAAAGACGTACGAAAGTGTTAAGGATACGGACGAAAACGTAAAAAAAGGGACGAAAACGTAAGATAACGTATGAAAGCGCACGAAAACGTAAGAAACAGACGAAAATGAACAAAAACGTTCAAAAACGTAAAAACATACGAAAACGGACGAAAACATTCAAAAACGTATAAAAACGGATGTTAACGTAAGAAAACAGACGAAAACGTAAAAAACATGTGAAAAGTAAAAAAACGGACGAAAACGTATGAAAACGTACAAAAATGTATAAAACGGATGTTAACGGACGAAAACTTACGAACACGTAAACAACGGACGAAAACGTATGCAGATAGACGAAAACGTAAGATAACGGACAAAAACGGATGAAAACGGACGATAACATAAGAAAACGGACGAAAACGTACAAAAACGGATGTTAACATATGAAAACGTACAAAAACGAACCAAAATGTATGAAAACGAACGAAAACGGATAAAAACGTATAAAACGATCAAAATGTATGAAAAGTTGAAAACACAATAATTTAGTGGGTCGATTCGACCCAAACCGTCTGACCCATGACCCGTTAGACCCATTTTTGAAATATGACTTGTTTGACCCATGACCCAACCCGATCCATTTGCCACCTCTACTAAAAAGCCATGTCAGAAAGAAAAAAACCTTTCACGTCATCAACAATCATCTGAATCATCAATTTCAGATAAAAAAAAAGGCATGACTTAATTTGCAAGTAATTCAAATATGATACAACATCCATTTCTAAAAAAAATACAATTATCATTCATATCTTTATAAGAGATCTTTAAATTATTTTTTATAATACATATTTGTACTTTAACTAGTTTGACATTATCAAAATTTAATCTAATTCATGCCTATATAAAACGGTCAAAATTACATGCGCATTTACAAACACAAACAAAAACTCGATTCTAATTACTTCACAAAAGATTTAGCGGAGGAAAAATTAAAACTGAGTTGGTTTTCAATATGATTCACGTTACATATGGCCGATCGATCAAATGATATGGTGTCTAGGGCGTGCATCAGTGGCCTACGACCAGGGCGACTATTCAAAGATTTAATTGCAAGGCCACCGACATCTTTGGAAGACTTGTTCACCCAAACACACAACTTCATTAGGGCCGAAGACGCCAATAACGAGAATCGTCTACGAGAACCTAGACAAGAAAATCGTGAAATAAAATACCATGGCACCTATAATGTAACACCCCAAAATTGACTTTTAAGTATTTTATTACAAGTGTGTCATTGACTAAGTTTGAGTACGACTTTTATAAGTCGAAGACTTTACGTGATTGGTTAGTCAAACCCGATAGTCAAGTATAAGTTTGTATATTATGTAAATGGTTTTTGAAAGATTAATGTGTCACAAGATAGAAGAAAATGGACTTGAGGGACTACTGTTGCCAAATGGCCAAACTAGTAACTAATCCTATCATTAACTAGATAAGTCTTGGTATTTTCCTATATTTTCTAAAATGTTCCAGGAGGTGTTGTGTGTGTCGACATAGAGAAAGAAAAGAGAAGGAAATATGAGACCAAGCTTTGATGATTTTTGGTGGAGAAGTTAGGCTTCTAATTCAAGAGTTAAGCCTTAGAGATGATCCTACAAGTGTGTAATCTTATATCTTGAGTTTAATTTGTGAATTGGGAAGTTATGGTTCATGTACATAATTTGGAGGTTTTGGGTAAAAGGTGTTTTAAAGTAATGAAATGATGTTATAGTGCTCATAGATTAATTTAAATCAATGGTATTGAATAAAATTAGTAATTTGGGTGTTTTCATCATATGATCATATGATGTTAAGGAATAATGAAAGATTTGTAAATGAGTTGTATAAACCTTTGTTATAGTATTTCATTTATGTGATATTGACTTGTGATGATTATGGCTTAGGAAAGCATGCTTTGAATGATGATGATGATGATGTATTGATAACTTAGCTTGGATTCAGGTAAGTAACTTTGGTTATGATATGTATAATATAGATGTTATCATACTGTGATTATAAATGATGGTGTTAGGAATTGAAAGACTTGGCTTAAAAAGTGTGGTATGATTAGAGGCTTGATTAGTTGGATAATTCTGTGTTAGTCCTTTGGTTGTGGATTAACCAAGGTATGCGTTTGGAATTACTATATGATTAATGTTATGTTAAAGCATGTTATAGTTAAAGTTTGAATGGTAATAGTTATGGTGTTTAATTATGTATGTTCATGTTGCAAGTATGAGTAATAGATGTATTATTTATGTTCTAACCCCGGTTACTTACTAAGCGTAAGCTTACTCTTTAGTTGTTGCCATTTTGTAGGTTGTGCGGCTTATGTATGGTCTTAAGTAAGACCCGCGAATATAATGTTGAAAGATTGGAAGGGCATAGGTATTGAAGGTTATGTTATAGTTTGTAGATACCGGGCTTGAACAAGTGAACCCCCTTGAGTCGTTGAGTTAAAGTATTTTGGTAATATGGAGTGTAATGAATGTCTTATCATAGTTGTAAAAGTTCATTTATAGAAGTTAAAGCATGTCAAAGTCTTATGTTATACATATGAGTTAAAGTGTATTTGTAAGTGGGTAAAAACGGTTGTTTGACAAACCCTGTGAAGTATACACTGATAAAACTTGCTCTAAAACTTGTCTGAAAAACTATGAAACTCTTAAGAAACAGTGTGATGATTTAATTGTTAAGCTTAATCAAACTGAATTTACAGCAGCTACTTATAAAAAAGGTTTAGCAACTGTAAAAGAACAACTTATCACATATAGAAAGAATGAGGTTCTTTTTAGTGAAGAAGTTGCAGTTCTTAAAAGGGAAGTAGCTTGTAAAGATTATGAAATAAATGTACTTAAAAGTAAGTTTGAGAAAGTTAAGCAAGAAAAAGAGGGCATTGACTTTAAAATTGAGAAATTTGATAAAGCCTCAAAAGACCTAGACAAGTTGTTAGGGAGTCAGATAACTGACAAAAGTAAAAAGGGTTTGGGGTATAATGCTATTCCTCAACCTCATCCTTTAATCTATAATCGACTTAAAAAGCTTGATTTGTCTTATTCTGGTCTTGATGAATTCAAAGATCCTGAATTCAAAAGTTATGGTACTGAGGATAGTAAGATAGAGTCTAACATTGTTTGTGATAAAAAATCAGATGCTTCTAAGGAAAATTCTGAAGACTCTTTGGTAAAAGAACAAGTACCAGAAGACACAAGTAGCTTTGTTGAGTCTTCACTTAATGTTGAAAAAGAAACTATTTTTCTTGATAAAAAGATAGAGATTGTCAAACCTAAAAATCATGAAAAACCAGTTAAAAAGTTAGTTAGGTATGCTGAGATGTATAGATCACAAAGTCCTAGGGGGAATCAAAGAAATTAGAATGGACAGAAGTCCAATCAACTAGGAAGTGATTTTGTGATGTATAACAAAGCTTGTTTTATTTGTGGGAGTTTTAATCATGTGCAGATTAATCTGTAATCACCATCAGTAAAAAGAATAGTTTTCAAAAATCTAGAAATAAATTATAAACAATAGGTGGATTATACTATTATGCCAAAACAACCACCCTAGTGTACACAAGAATATGACTCCAAGAGCAGTTTTGTTAAAACTGGCCTCACACCACTTAATACTATTAGGCCTGTTAATACTGCTCACCCCAACCAGCAGTTCATAGTGCTAAATCAATGTCACATTTATCTAAACAAGCACAATCAGCTACTCAGAGGCCCTTTTATAAGCAAACAACATTAACTATCAGATATGTTAATACTGCCATCAGACACTATCATACTGAAAGGCCCAGAGCAGGTAATACTGCTAGGTCATATCAGAACAATTTAATTCTGGTAGGACAAAAAGTAAATGCTAATTAACACCTCATCAGTGTTGGGTTTGGAGACCTACCAAACCTAATGGTGCATCACTTGCTTTTAAAAGACACAACTACATTGATGCACGAGGCAGATCCAAGTCAGTAATGGCTTGGGTCCCCAAAGGAAACTAATTTCCTTGTTAGTTTTAAGTAACATTGCAAGGCCACTAATAGATAGAAGTGATTGGAACAGTTAGTTTTCACCATAAGTACACTAAGTATAACTAGTACTGTCAGTTATACTTAATACTGTTAGTTAAAACTGCTAGTCAAAATTAATACTGCTAAACAAGAAAATGCTTTGGATTGTGTTTTTCTTGGTTTTGGACTAACACTTGCAGGATAAGCAAGCAGTATGATTAAATTTGATGATACCAATTATGAAGTTTGCTATAAGAGATATTGCTGATTGCTGACCTCCAAAGTATTGTTTGATGGGAGGTTTAACAGTTCTTAACTTTTATCCATAGGTTATGCATAAATATGGATCCTCATGAATTCTCACATGTCTATCTAGTCATTTCTAGTGTGCCATTGTATGATTAGAGGCAAGCCTGTTAGGTATAGATTTAATGAAGACAAGAGTTAAAAAATTGTTAAGGAATATATTAATACTGCTAAGTATAATTAGTACTTCTAGTTATACTTAAACTGCTATAAAACTGTTTAGTCATGATTAAAACTAGTCTCATGCAAGGTCAAAAAGAGTCCGGTACCACTAAGGTACTCAGACTGTGGTTCCCTAGAAAAAGGTTGGTGATGAGGCTGTCCATAAGGAGTTGGGTGACAGAATGGAAAAGGCTACCACTACTGCTTCTAGCTTAGAAGCAGAGCAGGAAAGTGGTAACATCAATAAGACCCAATCCATGGCAACACTTAATGGATCAAGTCCTTAGGGAATTGGTTCAGGTAGTGGTCCCAAGTGCCAAGATACCATATTAGGGGTGTAGATGCTCAAACTAGGTTTGAGACTACATCTAAATAGTCCAATGATCCACCTCTCTCAAGAGGTTACACACTTGGAAGTGGGAAGGACAGTATGAAACTATTAGAATTGATGGCAAATTGTACAAAACTGTGTAAAATGGTAAGGAAAAGAAAAGAGAGAAATTATGAGTTAAAAAACAGAAAGAGAGACGTGTGAATAAAAAACAGAAAAGAGTACTTTTGTGAGCAAAAAGAATTGAGAGATATTGTGAGCATAAAAAACATAAAAGAGCGTTGGGAGAGAATCTAATTGATGAGTATAAAAAATAGAAAGTCCTTTTTTGTAATGAAACTTAAAGTTAATGTAGGTACTGCAAACTAATGCTGTTAATACCTGTAATATACCTTAATGTGCAAAGTCATAAAAGTTACTACAGCCTCGGAATAGTCATTAATGCAGCTAGGGGGGGGGGGAGTCTTACGTTGATGCTGTTATGAGTTACTGCTAGCCAAGTTACTAACTAACTGTTCCGCAACATTTAGTGCTAGTCCAATCAAGTTAATATGTGCTATGGATGGTGTTTTATATAAATACCTCTATTCAGGGTTTCAATCGGTTCATTGTTCGATTGTCATCATTCAACACACTCTAAACGTAAACGCCTAACTCAATTTCATTGTTAATCACCCAAGACCTAACAATGTCGACCCTACAAATTTGCTGAAACCCACAATCATGATCGTTTTCTTGGAAAAACCTGCTGAAAGTAATGGATTTCATGAAATTATTGATTTTCTGAATGCTAATCAAATCTATATTCTTTTAACTGTCAATCTTACTATCTATAATCTTGCCATTAAACAGTTTCGGTCAACAGCGTAAGGCAAAACGGTTAATGTTGAAACGTCAGATACAAGCCCTAGATGATAAAAAAAAGAGGTGATCATCACGGAGTCAAGCATAGTGAGTATGAACTTCACCCTTAGAAGGATGCAGTGGTATTGATTGTTTGCCAACTGCTACAATCAACTGAAGAGCTGGCAAGAATGGGGTATGAAAAACCTTCTCAAAGGCTTACATTTTATAAAGCTTTCTTTTTTCCACAATGGAAGTTTTTAATTCAACCATTTACGCAAATGCTAAGTGCCAAGAACCACTTACAGGAACGAATTCAAGTATACAATGGCCCTCATGCAATCCAAAGCTTGGCCACACACTAAAATTTAATTTGTCCAAGTAATATTTTTGATGCAATGTAAGAGCACTTAGAGTGAGGGTTATAAATTATCTGAAGTATCCATTGATTTGTACAAAGTGTTCTCAATCAACAGCTTGGGGATATGTCACAACACAAAAAGATTTATGTTAACCCCTCACACACAAAGAAAATCTTTGCCAACATGAAGAGAGAAGGAAAATATTTTTCTGGGAGAGTAATACCCCTGTTTTCAACAATGATGGTCCAAGCTAATCAATAAGAGGGTGTAGATTCAGGCATTCCTACTGATTCTCAACAGACACCCATTAATACTCAACCATCATCCTCTAGACCTCAGAAGAAACAGTCTAATGACGGAAACAAGGAAGTGATACTGACAGTTCCACAAGATGATCACTACCATGATGATAGTATTCCTATACCTTCCAATGATCTAACTATCACATGGTGAGGAGTAGAATGCAACAAACAGGAATTGAATGATTTTTGTGTAACCAACCTTACAAAAACAGGATCTTGAAACAGGTTCTTGATTTAGAGAAGGCAAAGGATGCTCAAGCAAAGGAGATTGCTGGTTTAAAGAAGAGGGTCCAAAAATTGGAAAGGAAAAAGAAATTAAAAACTACAAGGTTAAAAAGATTATGGAAAGTTGGTGAATCTAGAAGGGTTGAATCCTCTGAGGATAAAGATAGTTTGGATGCTCAGGAAGATGCCTCCAATCAGGGGGGAGTTTTGAAGACATAGACAAGGATGCTAAAGTTTCTTTAGTTGATGAAACTCAAGGGAGGACAGATGATGCAGAAATGTTTGATACAGATGATCTTCATGGTGATGAGGTGATTGTGGATATGGCAGTTGCTGAGAAACAAGAGCAGAGTGCAAAGATTGATGAAATAACTCTGGCTCAAACTCTTATTGAAATTAAAGCAGTTAAACCTAAAGCTATTACTACTGCTGCTACAACAACAACAACTACAAGACCTAAGGCTAAAGGGGTTGTAGTTCAAGAGCCAAGTGAATTCAGAACAACAACATCATCTTCACAAGCATCACAACCTTCAAAGACTAAAGACAAAGTCAAAGCAATAATGATTAAGCCTGAAGTACCTTTAAAAAGGAAAGATCAAGTTGCTCTTGATGAGGAAATGGTAAGAAGTCTTGAAGCTCAGTTGCAAGCTGAACTTATAGAAGAAGAAAGGCTTGCAAGGAAAAGGAAGAAGAAGCCAACATAGCTTTGATTTAATCATGGGAAAATACACAAGCTATGATGGGGGCTGATAGATTGCTGGCTGAGAGACTTCAAACAAGATAGAAAGAGGAGTTGACAGATGAAGAGAAGGCAAAACTATTTATGGAATTCATAGAGAAGAGAAGAAAACATTTTGCTGCATTAAGAGCACAAGAAAAGAGAAAAAGACCTCCTACCAAGAGATTGCTGGATGAGAGACTCCAAACAAGAGAGCAAGAGGAGTTGACAGATGAAGAGAAGGCAAAACTATTTATGAAATTCATGGAGAAGAGAAGAAAACATTTTACTGCATTAAGAGCACAAGAAAAGAGAAAAAGACCTCCTACTAAGACACAAAAGAGAAATCAAATGTCTATATATCTTAAGCATATGGATGCATATAAACACAATCTGCTAAAGGGCAGAAGCTATGATGAAATCCAAAGCTGTTTGACAAGAAAATAAAGAGAGTAAATTCTTTTGTGGCTATGAATACAGAGGCTTAAGAAATCAGTGGAAAAAAGGATGAAAGCAGATCTAAAAAGGCATAAATTGCACAAGATAGTAGTACAAAGAGAGTAGGGGGTAAGTTGGAATTTGATAAGTCTAAGAAGCAAAAGACTGATGAGAATGAAGAAGTTGAAGTAGATAATGAAGCTGAGCTGAAAGAGCATATGGTGACAGTCAAAGATGATGATATAGCAATTGATGCTATACCACTTGCTACCAAACCACCAGTGATTGTTGAATACAAGCTTATTGGAGAAGGAATAATGACACATTATCAATTGATAAGAGCTGATGGAAGTTTCAAGAGATATTGTTCTATGATTAGGATGCTTCAGGGTATTGATAGAGAAGACTTGCAGACTCTCTGGAAGTTGGTCAAAACAAAGCATGGTGATACAAGGCCTGAAGATGAACATGAAAGAGTATTGTAGGGTGATTTAAAAGTCATGTTTGAACCAAACATAAAAAGTGATGTATGGAGAAATCTACAAGGATACAAAGCGATTGGTTGGAAATTGTTTGATTCCTGTGGAGTGCACTTTGTAAGGTTTAGAAATGTACATATTATTATGTTGGTTGAGAAAAGATACCCTCTTACACCAATAACAATCACAAATATGCTCAACAAGAAACTTCAAGCTGATTATTAGAATGTGATATGCTATCAACTACTCAAGCTCATGGTAAAGCAGCAGAAGGGTCAATGAAGAGATTGAATGCATCTTCCTGAGAGTAATGAAGACTTTTAATGAAGAAACTTGAAGATTCAGAAGATGAACATCAAGTTTAAGGGAGGATTGTTGGGACTTAAAAGACTTCAAGATGATTCTTAGAATTACTACTGCTCAGGTACATAATGATAATTATGCTAAGTAGTTAGTACTAGTAGTATAAAGTTACTACTGCTAGTTACTACTGTTGTTATAATTTAGTACCGTTAGTATAGAGTTACTGCTGTTAGTTGAAGTTAAGACTGCTCAGAGTTGAGGTCTGAAATATAAGCTAAGTAGTTAGTGCTGCTAGTAGTAAAGTTAAGACTGCTAGTACACAGTTACTACTGTTAGTATATATTAGTACTGCTAGTACTAATGTTACTACTGTTTATGTTTATTGGTACTGCTGGTACAAAAGTTTATGCTGGTGGATTACAACTGCTAGAAGAATTACTACTGTCAGAAGGATAAAGAAGGAGTAAGAGATAAGGATTGTTATGAAGACAAGTATTGAGTTATTTTTGTAAAAGATATGTATAATGTATTTGTTTAAGAGATTACGTTTTCTTTTAGAAAAGATCTTGATATCTTTGGAAAGTATTGTAAGCCTTGTAGGGCTCCTTGGTGTATAAAAGGAGGTCATAAGGTATAGAATTCGTGGGCATCATCATATACAAGTTTTCATAGTTGTGAAGTCGATTAAAAAGCTTCAAGGTTGTAAACCCTAGTACTAGTGAAGAGTACTCGTATTATTGATCTAATAATATTGGAGCGTTTGGTTATATCTTTGTTCATTCATGATTACTTTTTTATTCATAATACTTCTAGGTATTAAGGTGTAGATTCCGCATACACTTTAGTATACATACAAAGTTTCTACAACAAGTTATTTTGGATTTATCCAAGGTAATTTAACCTTAGACAAGCTAAGAATCGATCAAGGATTCTTAGCTGGTGGTTTGGTATAACAAAGCATTAAGTAAAACTGGCAGTACTAGTTAATACTTATACTTAACAAAGCATTTTCTTGTTTAGCAGTATTAATTTTGACTAGCCGTTTTAACTAACAGTATTAAGTATAACTGACAGTACTAGTTATACTTAGCAGTACTAATGGATACAACTAACAATACTAATCTTTTATCATCCATTAGTGGCTTGCCCTGCATATAAAAAACAAGGAAATTAGTTTCCTTTGGGGACCCAAGTTGGATCTGCCTCGTGCATCAATGTAGTTGTGTCTTTTAAAAGCAAGTGATGCACCATTAGGTTTGGTAGGTCTTTGACATAGCAATTCTATACATGTAAGAAAATATACTTATAAGAGAGCTTTTAAGAAAATTCCAAAAGTGACCCTTAAGGAAAATTCACTCAAATATATATATAATATTATACGTATATACGTATATTAACCGGGAAGTATGATTCCCGGGTCGTTATTCCCTAATGATTTATGAAATTGAAACCACGTTTGAATTTAGACAATGATTTGAATGAGTTCGAAGATTGGATTGGTTATCTATTTCTACGAATGAAAAATAAGTAAAACAAATACGGGAAAGCAATTAAATCACAAAACGAATAACGGAAATTTAAACAAACGCAACAATTTAGCAAGTAAACTAAATTTAAAACCTACGAATGCAAATTTAATATCTAAACCTAAATTAAGACAAAGGAAAATTTTAAGAAAAATAAAATTATTATTTTTTATTATTTTTTAATGTTCTTTATGATTTAAAAGCTAATTTAATGATTAAAAAAGCCTAGAAAATAACAAATTAATTCCTAAAAATTCTAAAAAATGATTTTAAATTTTAGAAAAATCTAAGAACTGATAAAAACTCAGAAAACTATTTTTAACTATTTTTTATAATAAAATCCTATTTTATAAAACTAAATTAAAAAGCTTAAAAACGAGATTAAAAATCTAAAAGTGACAAAAATGATTTTAATGCATGTAAACCTAAAAGAATTTATTCTAAATCTAAAAACTATTTTTTTGTATTTTTAAAAATTATTTTTCTATTTTTTATGGATTTTCTAAAAATTTAAACTAAGAAAAATGATAAAAATTAAACTATTAATGAGAAAAATCCAGAAAAATCACAAAAAGTCCTAAATGATGAAAAGAACAAAGGAAAAATAGAAGCAAGTGCCCAGCTTATCTAATAAGCTGGGAAAAACTCCTAATAAGCTACGGCTTATTTTGAAAATAGAAAATTAAAAAGGTGTTAAAAGGAAAGTGTGTGAGAGTTATGATGGATGAGCTATTGTAGCAAGATGGTTAAGTGTGTGTGTATGTAAAGGCAAGGTCGTGGGTTCGAGTCCCAGGCCTAGCTTTTTGCTAATTTTTTATTTTTGAAAAAGTTAAAAACAAAGTTGTAGAAAACCTGAAAACAAACAACTTTAATAAAAGAAATTATTTTTGAAAATCACTAAATAAGCTGAAAACTGGCTTAAAAGACAGAAAAACTCTTAAAACTATTTTTTTTACTTTTTGGCTTTTTATCTAAAATTGACAACTTAAAAAGCTAACAATAAGCTAAAAGCTAGGAAAGCAAACTATAAGCAAACTATATTAAACCTAATAAGCTAGTTTAAACAAGAAAATAAGCAAAAGGAAAGGAAATAAGCAGATTAAGCACTTAAAATAAAACTGTAAACCAAACAGTCAACTAGCAACTTTTGAGCTTAAATTTAAACTAGCAAATAAGGACTTAAGACAAAATGGCTTGCACTTACTGAAAGCTTATACTACTAACTATTTGAAAATGCTTTTTAAAACTATTTTGAACTACAAGAGCTTAATGAAAAAGCTATTTGAAAACAACATGCAGACATAATACTATTTTTTTAGTTTTCAATGAAAAAGCTAATAATCTAACCCTACTAACTTAATAAGCTCAATACTAATTTAAACTAACCTAATAAGCTAATTAAGATAAAAAAAAGCTATCTATATTAACCTAAAAACTACTTGTGCAAAGAAAATAAAAGACAATAAACTACTTTGTATTACTAAAATTTAAGCTAGAAAATGGACAGTTTGGCTGTTCTTTATGCTGATGCAGTTAACCAAAAACACAAAACATAAGTGCAGACCTAATGACTTGGTTATAACAACTTTCAAATCACCAAAACAAACTCAACAAAAGCATTAACAATTACTAGGACAGATTAGAGCTAGATATGCACTATGACAAACTTAATGGCACATGTCCAAAGTATTAACTAGAAAACATATAAAAACTGGATTAAACCTACAAGCTACTCTAAATCCTGCTTATTCTAACTCTAGTTAGTACTGTCAATAGCCAAACACCCCTTTAAACTTACTCAACTCCATTATAGGCTTATGATAATGAGATTTTAAGCACAAGTATCAATTACCAGATGCTAAACAGCTTATAATAACCACAATGAACATGTATGAATAAGCAAATAAGCTAGAAATAAAGAGCTAATAACTATGCTACTAATATTTTTGATTTTTATTGATTTATAAGACAATATGAAGAAAACTAAGATCTAAGCTATCAAACTTGAAAATAGATACTCAAACATACTTAATAAGCACAAATACATAGATTTAAGCACAAATAAGCAAGAGATAAGCAGATTAAGCAAATTTAAACTAGAAAACTTAAAACAAAAAAGGTAAATGAAGACTTACAACTGCCTTTAGTCTAACCAAGGCTTTCAAATAGCTGCTTATGAGCTTGTCCAACAAGCTCTATGCTTATCACAAGGATTACGACTAGTAAAGGTCCAATAAGCTCTTCCTTTGTAAGCTTATCATCCAAGCAACCAAATCCACATATAGCAAAGGTATTAACTGATTTTAAAGGTTAAAGTGGATTAAATGGCTGATTTGAGCTCAATCTAAGCTTATAGACTCAGAGAGCTTAAGAGAGCTTATGCAAGCTTATGAAACAGTAACATGAGAATTTGGATTTGTAAAAGCTTAATAGTAAAAAAACAGATTTATGTAATAGTAAAAGATGATTTCATAATAAAAAACAATTAGCAAGACTTGAAAAGGAGATTACAAAAGCTTTAATAAGAAAATTACATTTAAAATAAAAAGATTACAAAAGATACTTAAGAAAACTTTAAAAAATGCAGAAAAAAGAAGATCATGTGTATGTGAGTGAGAAGCTCTATTTATAGCCTTGAAGAGATGCTTCTAGGTCTTCTTAGCCCGCTCCTCATTAATTGATCTTGCCCCTTGATTCTTTGCTCATCACTGGATCCTTATTGTGGATCGTTGGATTAAATAAGTGAGCACATGGATTGCCAACGTGGCGTTCCGTGTGTCAGAGCACTTGTGTTTCTTTTGCACTCAATTTAGTGCAAAATCCTTGTCCTTGGTGTGCTTTCTTCCATATACGCGTGTCATTCTTTGTGGGTTTCCACCAATGAGAGCCCCTCAATGACGTACAAACTCAGCCACCATTGGTCACTTTCGCCTTTGAATTGTTTGAGCACGTCATTTAATTGGAGTTTACCCCCAGTTTTGAGGTGGAACCTGCTTTGAGACGACGATGAATATAAAAGTCCCTTTGTCGCCATTTTAACCGTTTATTTTGAGATTTTGACTGTAGAGAGTGTGAGAAAGTAGGGGCTTTAGGTGGGCTTTGACTAAGATGGGCCATGTTTATAATAATAGAAGGGAATGTGGCCAACGGTTTATTGGGTTAAGTGAGATAACGAGCGTTATCTCTTATAGTATAAAGAGATAAACGCCGTTAAGGCTTATAAGGGTTATTTTTTGTATTTGTTTTAACTATAGGCTGTTTGGACATTTTGGGAGTTTTGTCTTCTGTGGTTGACCAAGATTGACCATTTGACTTGAGTTGACACATTGTTGACTTGAGTTTACTATTTGATCTTTCAGGCCCAAATCCCCGCTCGTGAACAATCATTCCTTTCCCGTTCCATGTTTGTTTTGGGTTTGACCGTTTTCTGATATTTTTGCATTAGCCGTACCCCCCTTACAGACCAAACCCACACAAAGACAAAAACAAGCAATTGTAGCATAGCATTTTATGCACCATTTTGGTACTTTTAAATGGCATTTTTGATATAAAACAGATATGTGTTTTTACACATATCAAAATTCCCCAAACTAAGTGATTGCGTGTCCTCACGCAATATTATATGCTTTAAAACCAAATACCTCAAAAACTTCCCCAAACTAAATCTTTGAAAAGTAGCAAAGATTTTTTGTAGAGAGCTAAGAAATAAAACACCCCATTTTCCCATTTTTTAAAACTTTTTTTCATTTTTATGATTTTTCTTAATTTCCTAACTACAACTTATTCATAAATGACATAATGTATTGCTTTCATTTTTGATAACTCTTAGGATCACGGAACAAAAGCACAAACGTGTCTAAAAAGACAAATTCATCGTCCCTGGCTTTTCACTTCTCCATACCAAGCTTAAAACGAAATCACCGCCAAGTACAAGTTAGGATGCTAACGCTACTCATATTTGCAACTTATGAACTTTTTACTCCCGACAATTATTATAAGTTAGTGAGTGTGCTAATTTCAAATTTCAACCATGGATCAACCATTTAGAAAGTTGCAATATTTCCAAGCTTCACGTTTTATTCAAGAATAATGAGTTTAAAGGCGAGATCATCCCATGTAGCGACTTTCGTCTCGGCACATCCTAACCTTGCGGCTAAGTGACCAGGCTTTTGACACCTCACAGAGACTAGTATCGGGACTCACGGACCTTCGGATTTAAAAACCCTTGGACTTCCCGTTTACACACAGAAATACTACAACTAAAGCAAAATAATCTTAGTTAAAAAATATTTAAATTTAAGAAAAAGAGATTTTCCCTACACTTAACATAATTACTTTAGTTACACTATGGGCTTTCTTTTCATTTTTCATCATCATTTTTTTGCGGTAATCATAATATATTACCGTCATCATTTACATGACTACAACATCGGCCACGCCTCCGACAAGATGTAGTGACTTAGTCTGACGACGGTCCTCCGCCTTATATGAAGACTTCAACATCGGCCACGCCTCCGACAAGATGAAGTAATCTGGCGGAGATATTTTTTCTTCTTATTAACTTTATTTATTTATTTATTTGCAACATTAATACGCGGAGTAGAGAAAATTTCGATTTAGAAAATTTAAGTATAAAGCTGGACTAAGATTAAATAGATTAATGTCGTCGACTACATTAATAGAGCTTAAAATTCAAAAATTGTCGATTTAAGTTTAGTTTTCGAAAATAGCACTTATTATTAGTCTGGTTAAGAGCTTACGGGAGAAAAAGTGACAAATTACATTTATGAGCTCTTAAGATTTCCAAATAATCCTTGCTTAGCATCCAACTTCTACTTAACACTATCATTTTTCGTTCTTCGCAATTTTGCGAACGCTTAGCCTAAAAGTTAAGGAGAAAGCTAAGATATAAAATCGGTCGGGTCAAAATTTACTTTTGTTCTCACCAACAGAAAACCTACATTCGTGCCAATTATTTTTTTATTATTTTTTATTTTTTTTGCGGGAAAACGGGGTACGTGAGAACAACAGGCAAAAGTAGGTAGATCATATCGAAGATATACCACCCCATACTAAAAATTAAACATTGTCCTCAATGTTTCCTAGTCTAAG
>BQNB010141701.1:6586-17233 GCA_026074375.1 Tanacetum coccineum | reverse complement strand
TAGAGAGTTATTATGTGTGTGCATAAATGGTACTGGAATTGATTAATGAGAAGGATGGTACGTCCTTGTTAATACAAGGTCCCAAATGATGGTGCGTGCTGGTTAAATTTCGGAGAGAAGGTCTGGTTTGTTTTTGTTTCTCCGGAAATGTATGAGAGAAGCTATGACTAATTGTATTTAGTTTAAATAAAGTTTAGTTTAAATTTTGTAAGATGCTTTTATTAGAAGTTTTGTGGGTAAAATTACTAATTTGGACACTCTTAAATTTCAGTATTCTTTTTTAGAAGGGTATTTAGTGTCTTTTTCAAGTGCTATATATTGGAATATATAGATATAATATATAAAATCTATAAATATTTGATGCCGCCTTAAGTCACGCTTTAAAAACGCATAGTGTTATGCCTTACGCTAAAGCTTGTGGCTTAGTCATGCTGCCACGCCACGCCTCACGCTATGTATAACCTTGCCCATATCATATAATAAAAAATAAATGAACACCGAAGACCGACCAAATCGACAAGTACCTACCATCATTGATCATTAGCTGTGAAAAAACTTGGTTTGCTCTTGTTCCCTAAAACAAACCATCAACACTACCTGACCCAACACCAGCTACAATTTCTGGTGCACCCGTATTGCCCATGCACTCCCAAGTTCCAGAATAAACCAAACATTTCACAGCAGTGTCCCCATACTTATTCAAAGACTCCCGTTTTACGTGGTCTAAATACAGGTAAAACAGGCGCCACTACGCATAGTCAACACAACTGAGAAGGCTGCTAGTTAAGTATTTAAAGGCTAGTTCAAGATCAATGAATTTTAATAGAAACTCTACGCTCTATCAAATATCAATTCCAAAACTCTTAATAACACAGCATGCTATTCAGGTTCTAAATTTACCAAAACTTGGTAGCTTTCCGACTAATATATTAAATCCAGTTGACTTATACAAGGTCATAATGACTTCTTCCGCTGTACAAAAGCCTCACCGCTTTCTTAGCTTTCCCTTTTGCTGATGCCTTTGCAAAATCTGCTCCATACTCAGCAATCGGCATGAAACCAGATCCATAACCAGCTTTCGTATGCTGCAACAGCAAGTATCAGAAGACTATTCAATATTACAAGGGAGATGGCTCGAAAAGCATAAGTTTTCACGACAAAAATAGCAAATTTATGTTATTATGTATATGGCTATAACCGCATTATGTACCAATCACATTTTCTCCACACTGAACATTGATATAGCCCAGCATAAATGAGTGTAAACCGGATCCAGGGGTCATTTTTTAGTATCGGCCTATACATAAACGCTTGTCAAACTTTCTATAGATGCTTAATTTGTCAATTATGATTACCATACAATTCTGATAAATACTATTTTGTTTGATTGGGAGGCCCACTCGAGCCATTCTCCTCCCAGCTAAATTCACTGATTTGACGTATTTGAGAGAAGCATAACCCAAATTGGCACCTCTATTTATAAAGAAAGAGTAATACCTCATGCTCAGGTATATAGACCATGATTGGTTGGCGACATAACTTGGACAGTACCTGTGGAAGGAAAGTAAATGTGCGATTAGATCTGCACACAGAAGCAAAACACGTGAACTAAGAAGATGAAACTCCAGTCTATCTGTCTCTGGAATGTACAAAAGGTAAATAAAGATAGCAAAAGTACCCCGTTGTACATCCCAACTCTAAAGGACAAGTACAACATCTTGTTTATATTATTTATCGCCAAAACAACAAAAGGCATAAAAGCATATGTTTAGCTAGCAAGTATACTGTAAGAGGCAGATGGTGATCCAACTAAAATACAAGGTTTACTAAATGGTTGAAACCCATGTTTTTCTGATTTTGTTTGAATGCATAAGAGAAGCAAGCAATGTAGGAAAATAACTGGTTGTTATGAGTTAATAGGCTACATATGTAAGGTCAGTCCAGCCCAGTGACACTTCTTTTTGTAAGTTTTTAAATATTTCGTAAGTAAATAATGTATTAAATAAAGATTATTACAACCATATGGTTATAGCTTTTTAACTATTAGGACACTTTTGAGTGCTCAAAAAATTGTATCGAGTATGACTAGGTAGAGCACAAAAAGAACTTACCTACATGCCGGGGCTTTAAGAGGTTACAGGTGGACGAAAAGAAACATTGAAGCAAGCACTGAGGTTTTACAAGCAACAAAATACATCTATTCATATATGAAAGCTGGCAACTAAGCTAATTTTGATTGGAACATAAAAGGCCGAAATTAACTAAATTAACATAAACTCAAAGTTCTACAAATAAGCCTGCAGCCATCTTGAAACTTCACAAATGATCCATTGAGGCCAAACTTATTCCTCTGTTTTGTCATGACAATTTATTGACGCAACAAAGGATAAAATGAGTCTCTTTGTTGAACAAGTCGATATTTTTTTCTGCAGTTTAGTCTATTATTTATTTAAAAATGTTATAAAACCTCACTCCTTATCAGTTTGCGGTCAACTAATGTGCATCTCGCTTTTCATTTATGACCTGTGGACAATTGCTTATTGACCTTTTCTTGCACCAACTTAACCTTTCATGAAACTTGTGTACGATATTGGCACCAAAAAGAAACTAGGCTGGGAGCTTAATAATATAATATATATGATACGATGCTACTAATGAAAAAGAAAAGAAGATGATGGGTATCCGAATAGTAATAGGATTCCAGTTAAGTAAGACAGAAAATTGTTGACAAGGAAAAAAGATTTCCAATAAGGTACATAAAAGTTATGATATTTGGAAAATTTGGGGACGTGGCTGAAGAGAGAAAAAAGTATAATTCATTGCTTTGCGTAAAGGACTAAAACTTATCACTTGAAAACTATCGTTATTTGGTTTTCCTTGGCAGCAATATACTAAGCAACGTGTCGGACAAGATGGAGACGGTACACAAGTAAAATTCTTAACATACATGGTTTGCAGAGTGTTGTAAGCCAAAGTGTACAGGTCAAATGAGTCTAAAGTCGGCATAGTCTATTTCTAATGCATACCTCTATTGACTATTCTTGCTTTTGCATAAGCGCACTAAATTTTTAAACTTTTTTAATGCCACAGTAAGTGTTCTGGGTAAACTCAACCTTACCCGTTCTATTTTGAACCTAAAAATGACTAATTTCAACCTGGTCCAGCTTTGACCGTTACCAGACCCTACCTTTGTGATCAGCTATATGCACTTCAAAATCCACAAAGGTTAGCATGGCCAGAATAGCAGAGTAGCAGACACGTATTAAGCATCATATCAGCATCTGTTTGAGATACTAACCAGTAGTTCTGACTCTTCCTCCCCAAAAATCTGCCCGTCCAATGCGTTGACAGTATCTGCAAGCATTCATTACATAAGATTATCAACAGATTTTGAATAACCCTTAGAATGATAACGGTTCAAAAAATTTAAATGGACCGGGTGAGGTATGGACCGACCCACCAAAACCTTTTGGAGTTTAGGTCCATGTTATTGTAAATTTTCAATGTGTTAGAAATGATAAAGATACATATTAAACAAATACGATACTAAACAATCTGACATTGTAAGCATTTGCATAAACGTTACGTGACTTCTGACATATTTGGCCAGTTCAGCCCAGCTAACTTGTCTTAGTTTTAGCTAATTTTCTACATAATCTGTCGTGAAAAACAAACCCAAATTGACAGGTCCCTATTGCAAATTGTAACCCCTAATCAGAATCACCGACTGCGAAGAACTTTGTTGTGAGTAAAAGAACGCCTTTGTAACCGTTTTAAGGACTCTTCAACAGTAATTGCTATTAATGCTTCTTCGTACTGATGCTTTCTTTGTGATTGTCACATAGGACCTCTTTTATAGCCATTCGAAGTTCATCTGCAGCATATGCACCCAAAATTCACACAAAACATTTTGGCAGAAGAACAGAGAAAGAAGAACAACCGCAAAATAACATTTAAAAACGAGTGGCATCCAAATTTTTAGTAATGTAGTCGATCATATGTGTTCTATACGTCTATGTACTGGCATTAGCAGCTCTGATCAGACAGACAACAAAAGATGAATGAAACACAAAAAGAACCTGCATTTTCTCTTTCTTCTCGGGCGGCGAAAGAGTAACCTTCTGTTCAAATCCATAATTCCCTTCACCTATAATACATTAAGAGCAACGCATAAGTTGCTGAAACAATAGAATAGTTGTAGCCATCTACAACAGACATATAAAGACAACCAACTATTATTTATTTGCCTTAAAACTAGTGTCCAACATTATTTGATAACTATTCTCATTCTTGAATGCTTACCACTATTTTTTTGCGCATAGTTTAAACTTTGCTTCTACATACTTTCATTAGGTTAAAGTCCCTATCTCTTTCTCCTTGTTTGTTTTGGAACCATATTACATAGAAAAATTGAATGAACCAATAGTAGTACTACCATACCAGAGCACGAAACATACTGCGTCCATCACCCACCCGTAACTTTGTGCACCCAAAAACTCTCAACTTTTACTCTCAATGCTGTGGGCGAAACTTCCCTAAATTTAAAAGGAAGAAAAAATTGGTGTTAAATTTGAATGGACAATCCACAGCATCTGAAGAGCCAACTCTTAGAATTCCGAATGACAAAAAACAGTGCGAACATCAAAATTTAACCTCTAAACCAAAAAAATTGAGAACAATGACAGTCCAAATGACATAACCTCAATTAGTGTAAAGTCAAGAGAAGATGCCGTTTTATTGAATTTTTTGCATTGAAAGATTGGTAGAAACTTATGATGCATTAAGAAAGTGGTGTGCATGTACACCCCGCCCCGAAACGGGCCAATGTCACACTTACGGAACCAAAACATATGGCAATGGAAGACTTTACTAATATAAATGGGGTTAACAAAATTTTAACCAAATTACTAAGGAAATACAAATTCTATAACGAAGGTCCTTCTATGATAGTCAACTGATCCAAAAACCCAACTTCTAAACAACTTATAGTGTATATCTGGCATGCTAGTTCCCCTCAAGATGGTCCAATATAAGCTTCAATGCATCATCGCTCGTATCCCAACTCCCTGGTTACCAGCCGCGAGGAAAATAAAATGCGGCTGAGCTAAAAAGCTCAGTGAAGACAGATAGATAAACAAAAATCAGATCAAGTATGAATAAGTAAACGAAATAGAATCAGCATACCCTTGTAAACAAGGATCTCGTATATCATAAGAGCAGAATGAAATAAGTATCCAACCGAAATATGTGGCCAAACTAAATAGGTTAACCAAATGAAATAATAGCCAAACGGAATAGTTTACCAAACAAAATAGATAGCCAAATGAAATAGATAACCAAACAGCACAGATAGCCAACGAACAATGGCCAAACGAACAGAAAGCAAACGGAACATGATACCAAACGAACAGATAGCCAAACGAAACAGATACCAAATGAAATAGAATACCAAACGGCACAGATAGCCAAACGGAAAGAAGCCAACGGAACAAATAGCCAACGAAACAGATAGCCAAACGAACCAATAGCCAAACGAATAGATAACCAAACAAAATCGATAAGCCAAACAAAAAACAGATAGCCCAACAAAACATATAGAAATGCCCACCAGCTCAAACAAATGCTAAAGCATGACACATGCTTCAGACCCACAACAAAAGCATATCATATCGTATCAAATTGTACATTAGAGCTGCAGCTCAAATGTACCCCTACAATGGCAATGGGGTGTTGGGCACCACACAAAGCCATGCACCAAATCATATCAAAAACCTACACATATTAGCCTAGGATGCATCCATACACCCCCGGGGGGGGGGGGCGGGGGCCCCCCCATACAAATCAAATCAAATCATAAATGGCCAAGTGCATAAAGTGCACACACAAAAATGGGGACGCGTTGACTTGATCCACACCGCCACAGATAGTGTCAACGATCATTGTGCCACAAAGACGCGGCCTATGGGTACCCCCCATGGCTAGTTAATAGCTCGGCAACGGAAAAAAAAAACAAATGAAAGGGCTCATATAACATATCGAATAAACTCATATCATGGCAGTATCAAATGAAGCATATATCAAACGAATTCAAAAGGGCTCAACGAAATTATCAAATAGGATAGCAAACGAATATCGATCATAGATTGGGTAACATAACTACGATTACAGCGAGGCAAAATCGATACGGAGCAAAAAATCATGAAAATCCTTAAAAGAAATGATAGAAAAACTATACAAATAACGGAACGAACGAAGCAACGCATAAATGCAAAATAATAGTAAAGAGGAGTAGCAATAAGAATATCCGTACTTATATTTTACGAACAGATAAAATGTTTAATGAGAGAGTAGATATATCCGTACGAATAATCAACGCAAACGAAAGAACCATAATCATGAAAATAGTACAAAGAAAAGGTAAAGAATATCCGTACTGAATAATTTACAAACAAATAAAATGATAAAGAGAGAGGTAGATTATCCGTACCTTAGCTAAACTCGACACCGTAACCAATGTCTCGGCTTAACTTTCCAAGATATGATCACAAAAATTAATCAGCAGTAGTTAATAAATGAACAAATTAACTTATAATTATGGTTGATTTTTAGTCCTGCTCCATGATACTTTATTTTCCTTGTCCTAGACTTAGGGGGGGGGGGATCAGCCACCCCTAATTGATGAACCCATACACGTAATAGTATCCGAATGAAACCAATGAGTTAAAAAAAAAAAAAGACCATTGTATGATTTATGATAATATCTACCACAATGCTTAATGTTTATAGTAATCTTAAAACTTATTACTGATTATTATTTTTTCATATTATAAATATTACTGATATTCATCGAAGTAAAATACAATTGATCATTGCCATGTTTTTACATTCGAATGCATATGTCCTATTAAGCTTTAAAGATATTTCAATTTAAAGTGATTGAACATTACCTAAAGAACTTGATCATCATTTTAAGTACATCATATCAAAAAATCAGCATATAGTATAACCTTGATCATTACAGTGATATTTATTCTTCATTTCATGCTGCATGCTAGTAAAATTTAAACTCTGAGACCATAAATGATATACCCTTTAAATAACATCATATATACTTACGACTAATGCATAGGATTAGTATGAAGATGATAGTGATCATTTTACCTAAAAGAGAATACGGGGATTAGAGTTAAATAGACACCGAATCCAAAAACAAGAAGACAAAGATCTGACGAGGACCAACCCAAAAACACGATCCGGAGGAAACCACTGACCCGAACACTAACTCGAACATGATCACGAACCATTAACTAGCTGCAAGTAATCCCCGTTGTGAGCCCGGTCAAAACCGTGATGTGGAACCCGAACTAAAAACGAGGGTCCTAACCTTGACTGATGAGCGCATCATGAACACTAGCACAAATACTAACTCTAATACACGCGTCAAGATTCAATGTGGTCTGGTCGTAACTCGAACCCAAGACACGAACAATAAACCTGAAGTGTGATGAAACCCATAGACGGAGTCAGACCTTCAGCAACAAAACCAAAACCTCTAACCCGAACTAGTTCAAATCGTATTCGACCATAATGATCGTTCATCTCTACTATGAACACGACGATAATACATCAAAACCACAGAAGTATGAACACCAACTCGAACATGATGTGAACTCATTATCAGAACACAACTCCAACCCGTGATATGTTTTGAGAGATTTTCAAAGGAGTATGAAGAATATGCTGTTATATGGTATCCTTGCCTACAATCACGCCATAATAAGAGGGAAATTATTTGACTAAGACTCGTGTATAATTGGCATGCATATCAATTACTGATTTGTCAATTATTGGCATTTATGAAGGAGGAAATTTTGTTATATATTGGTATTTATGATGGAGAGTTTTGTTTATTAACTACGTCCTTGTGTTATTATCATAGTGAAAGTTGACTTTATAGGGATATGGATAAACTAATCCGTCGAATAAAATGGGATTTGGAGAAGATTTTTCTTGATGACTAATTCTCATATTGACTAAGTCATTTTCTATATTTCAGAGATATAAACGGTTTGCATTATAACTATAAAACCTTTTGTTTTCCATCGTAAACCTCTATCAAAACGTAAAACCAATATTGTGACAATAATATATTAATCAAGTGTCCAAGCCATAAAAAGTAAGAAGTATGCATACATAATATTGATATAGATATTATTAATTTTACGTCACTACTCCATAATATTTCATTTTTGAAAACGTTGCATAGAAATAGCAAGCCATATTATTAGTTTGATAATAAACATATTTATGTACTTATTTCTAAATTATTTTAGGGGTATTATAATTCTACCATCCTTAAAAAAAAATCCGTCCCCTAAATTTAGATCGAATCATAAAGTAGCAGGTAATAACTAACGAACAGAAGTGAGCGTTACGTTATGACTCATTTTTTATTTATTTAAACGGGTACGTATGTATTACTAAAATATTTAAATTTCTTGGTTGTTATAAATCTATCATCCTTAAAAAAATTCGCCCACGAAATTTAAGCAAGATCTTACAAGACGAAGACATTTTTCTCATGACGATCACTTCATCTCCAAAATTGTCCCACGTTAAGAGAAACGTAAAACTTCAATAGAGTGTAGACTTGCCCGCGTGGTTACCCTCCATGTTCATGGCTCGTACAAAGTGATAACTGCGACGTCTCAAAAGGGATGTATATTACTTGTTATTGGTACGAGTTTCTTTTCTTACTTGTGTTAAGGATATTAAGTCTTGTTACACGCGGAAGTTTCAAACGTGCTCACACATGACAAAATGAGCTTGACCACTGAATCGACGAACAACTAAAAAAATATTATCTTCAAATAAATGTTTAGACGACACAAATTAGAAAGCTCTCCATCGATGATCCAAGTTGCTTTTGTTGAAGGTGCACATCACTTTTTGATGACGATCGAAAAAAACTCCTTAAAGACGATCCATAGCTTTTACTAACGATCAACAAAACATCATATTATATGTTCGCGAAACTTAGTCGACCTATACTAATGTAGTAAAAAAATAACAAATTGCATTTGTTGATTCCAATGAATACCAGAAACAAATTGAATCTGTTGATTCTAATGAATACCAGAAACAAATTGAATTTGTTGATTCTAATGAATACCAGAAACAATCTTCCAACTATCGTTGATTCAAAGAATACCGATAATCAGGCAAACTCCAACAACCGTTGATTCAAACGAATGCCGACTATTATGAGAATATTAGCAAAACCACCAAGAATAAAGCAAAAATTTTTATTATTAAAATTCAAAGATATCTCAATACAAAGAAAAGACCTAATATTTATAGGAAAACTAACACAACATAATTTCAAGGTAATATAACTGTTGGTGATCACTACGCTTACGCTACGCACTCTGATGTATTTCTTAGTGTACGAAAAGAAATGAACTTGCAAAAGCCTCAACTAAAAGCATGAACCTGAATTAAAATGATGTAACGGAATGATACGGAAACGGATGTCCTAACATATAGTCTACCCAATCCTCACCGGTCAAACTTAAGTTTTTTTTTTTTTTGGACGAAAACTAGCGCATATCCTCAGAGATCATAACTTATATACTAGCATGTCAAAACCTAGAGCCCATCCTTACAGGTCATAACTTAGATACTACAGGTCGGAGCCTATAGCTCTGATACCATAATTGTAACACCCCGCCCCGAAATGGGCCCGAATGTCGCATTTACTGAACCAAAACATATGCAAGCGGAATACTTTACTGAAAATGGGTTGACAAAATTTCATCAATTACTAAGGAAATATAAAGTCTATACACAAAGATCTTCTATGATAGCAACGAATCCAAAATCCAACTTCTAAACAAATTATAGTGTAGATGTGGTATGCTAGTCCCTCTAAATGGTCCAATATGAGCTCCTATACACTCTTCACTCGTATCCCAAATTCCCTGGTTACCTGCCGTAAGGAAAAGAAATGCGGCTGAGCTAAAAAGCTCAATGAACAGATATAAACAAAACAGATAGTTCAAATATGCATAAGTAAACTAAATAGAATCACCATAACATGGGTAGCAAAGATCTCATATATCATAAGAGCTGAATGAAATAAGTATCCAACAGAAATAGGTAGCCAAACGAAATAGGTAGCCAAGCGAAACAGATAGCTAAGGGGAACAGATAGCCAAACAAATTAGATAACCAGAGGAATTAGATAGCAAAACGAAATAGATAGCCAAACGAAATAGATAGCCAAACAAAATAGATAGCCAAAAAAAATAGATAGCCAAACAAAACAGATAGCCAAACGAATTAGATAGCCAAATGAAATAGATAGCCAAACTTGTGACACCCCTTAAGAAAAACTAGATTCTCCCTGCGTAGGTAAAATTCATGTACTGCACGTTTGCAAGACTACCGTTAATTTCAACGAAAAGCTATCTTATGATCGTCAATACATTATTTTTATCATGAAAGTCTAAATAGCATGCAAATATTACCAATATCGCTTTTGTGTCTAAAAGGATATTTTAGAACTTGTAACAATAAAACCATATTTATTTCACATTCGGGGAAACGAAGTCATTTATCTACATTTTTTCATGAAACCGTCTAGAC
>BQNB010141700.1:0-17234 GCA_026074375.1 Tanacetum coccineum | reverse complement strand
CACTTTGGGAGGCGAATACAAGAAGAGAAAGATTTCTAGCAGAATTCAAGATGTGTGCCGTACTTTTTCTCTAAAGCCAAAACTGCCTCACTTTGCCCAAGTGCGCCACACTTCCTTCAAAAGTCAAAGAATTAAAGTCTCGGTCGTGTGCCGCACATTTTACTAAGTGATCCGCACTTCCCATCGAAGAATATATGATACCAGCATTAACTCACCAAGTGCGCCGCACTTATTCCTAAGTGCGCCGCACTTCTGCCCGATTTCAGCCTATAAAATGAGGCCTTGGCTCCCTCATTTTACACATCTAACACAAATCATCCCACTTAGTGTGGAACACTTAGAAAAGGTGTTTTAGAGGATAAAGGCTTGAAAAACCTTTGATCCAAACCACCCTTCAAACCACCATTAGAATCAAAGTAAGGAGGAGTTCTTGAAGAAGTTGGATAGTCTTGGTTGATGTTCATCATTGTTCTTAGGTTTTTATCCATCAAAGAGGCATAGTTGTAGTGTTATTTCGAATCTATAAGCAATTGTGACAGAATTGTTCATAGTTTCTGGATTTTGCTTTGAATATAATAAAGTGTTCTTGGGAAATTCTTGTGAAATCACCATACTTTGCTCTTGGAATTGGTATGAATCTTGTTACTCTTTTAAATATAATCCTTGTTGAATCCATGATGAATGCTATGTGTTTTGTTACTTTGATTATGGAGTAGTAATCTTATGTTTGTTTGGGCATAATGTGATCTTAGATATGGAGCGTTTGGATATGTGTTTATTAAATTGGTAAACCATACTTTATACGAGAATATAGGCCGAAAGGGTTCTTTTATATATGCGTTTAATCATTCCACTTAATATATTGGTTATAATAACTTATAAAGGCCGAAAGGATTTGTTGTTATTAATCGATATAATCACTAGTTATATTTAAAGGCCGAAAGGATTTATAACATGTGATAACTCTATTTTCTAAACTTATAAACACTATTCCAAACACATCATTATCTAAGTGATCATTGCCTAAACAAACATACCTTAATCATTTGATTGAATCATCCTTTTATTGCTTTCTTTGCATTATTCGATATATGCTCGTCTTGGTTAATTTGATCCGTGACAATCTTATTAACCTTAGCACCTTAATTACAAACTGTGAAAACTTCAATTCCCGTGGAACGACCTGGACTTACCTAAAAGCTATACTATACACGAACGGGTATACTTCCCGAGTGTTGTGTTTTTAGTAAAAATCGGTATTTCTAGTATTATAAATTTAAAGCTTGGAAAACACACATCAAGTTTTTGGCGCCGCTGCCGGGGAATTGTTTAAGTTGTTATAGTTTGTTGCTTATTTCTGGTGCTATTTTGTTTAAAATAAAATTTCAAACCCGTTGTACCATTTTCTAGCAAACGGAAACCAAAAATCATTTTTTTCCAATAAGTACGCCGCACATCTTATTTGTGCGCCGGTTTTCCTGTAAACCCAGAAAGTACGCCGCACTTTAACCAAGTACGCCGCACTTTCTGCAGATTTTTCACAAACAGAATTTTGTTTCAAAAACCAAAACCAAAACCCCCCAATCTGCTAGTTTTAGGTTCTATAATCATTTAGAATTAAATTTTATCTGATTATATGCCTTGTTTATTTGTAATTATCTAGTTTATCATAATATTCGGAAAAAACACAAAATTTCCCAAAAAGCCGGCGCACTTTTCCTAAGTACGCCGCACTCTACCTATCCAAAAAAAATATTTTCTTTTATTTATTTATCCTTATTTGCTATATAATTAAATTAAAACATATATAATATATAAATTTAACAAATTAAAAAATATATATATATGAAAAAATATATATATATATGAAAATTAAAAAATATATATATAAAAATGTCTTTTTGCAAAATGCTTAACGTATGTATAAATCCCATATCTTTCGAAAAACAACTTGTGAATCTAATATATAAATTAAATAAAAATTTAATAACAAGGACTTGTAAATTTAAAATTATCCAAAAAGAATCCATTTAGATCGAATCACTCAAATCTTCAACTCATCATTCCTCTGTTAACAAATTTGTCGTCATAAATATACCCGAAGAGGATGTTGAACCAAAACAAATAATTCTCGATCCTGATGATTAGCCTATGTGGGAAAATGCTAAGACTGTAGCACCGACTCCTAATTTTGCCATTGTTCAACTCGATGTTAATGACAACTTTGTTATCAATAGTACTCACTTAAATATGATTCGGGAAAATAAATTCGATGGTTATCTGCGGGCCGATCCGCATGACCACATCCGTGAATTTCTCGCAATCTACGACATGTTCAAATATGGTGAAACTCAAAGTTAAAGTGTCAAGCTTTTGATATTTCCCTTTTCCTTGTGTGATAAAGCTAAAATCTGGTTTCACGAACTTAATGAAGAGTCTATAACATCGTGGGAACAAATGAGAAAAGCTTTTATAAATAGATTCTTTCCACCTTCATTATTTAACCATCTTTTGCTTGAAATCAGAAATTTCTCTCAAAACGTATGTGAAAGTCTAACCGAAGCCTGGTTACGACTCAAGAACATGCTTCGAAAATGTCATGGACACGGTCTGACCAAGGGAGCTATTATTCAAATATTCTATCACGGTCTAGACGAACCCACTCAAACAATCCTAGACATAACTGGCCAGAGGAATCTTCCTCTTACAAAGTCTAAACAAGCTTTTAAATTTTTCTCGAGTACAACAAAGTCCTTTTTCGAACATGATAGCCATTAAATCTAAAAACAAACATCATCGAAAATCTGTGTCCTTCGCCGATGGAAGTGATAGTAAGACTGATAATTCTCAATTAATGGAAAAATTGACAGCTCTAACTATAAAAATGGATTCTCAAATTATAAGCTTAAATAAAGAATTGCAAGATATACGTAACAAATACAATGAGCTTAGAGAGGGAAACGCTTCTAAAACCACCTGAATGATAACACGCCGATGTGTGAACATCATGAAGCCAATTACATCCATCATGAAGGTTTCAAAACCGAGCGATTCTGTCATGAGGAGTTTTTCTCGTCCTATCCCCATATGTCGTAAGAGTATCGAGAAATCCTCACAGAATTAAATAATATTGAAAAAATGATCTCGAAAGATGTCAAAAGACTAATTCGTTGCAGAGAACTGTTCATATGGAATGCTTGTTTTGGCAAGAGGATAAGGGTAAAGACCGAGCTAGGGGTTTTACTTAACAAAGAGGCCTAAAGTAGTCAACCAAGAACATCAATCTAATAACTGATTCAAAAAATAAATGAATATATTTCATTGGATGATCAGAAAGTAGTGTTTCAAATATGTTTTGAGAGCGCGCAAAACAATGTAACGAATGGCGTTTTAAAAATGAAGCCAAAATGAAAAGAATTTTCAAACTAAAATTTAAAAACATGAAAGAAAAATAGAATAGTGGTTGAATCTCATAAGTATCGCAGAACAAACCGATAGGATCGAACCCACCTGCCTCCCAAACTCACACCGAGCAAGTGAATGCCGTATTTACCAGGAGTGGAAAGTCCGATGATTCTCCAAAAATTCAAAAAGATCCACCACCTCCTATCATCGTTAACAATAAAATCGAAAAAGATCGACCTATTAAGACATCAAAAAAGGGCTATCACGTGGTCAAAACAAAAGAATATCCTTTCCGTGAGTACATACCAAAAATACCATACCCTAAATGTTTAAGGAGTGGATCATTCCCACTTGAACCGTATCATTAAGGAATCTTAAATCATGTTAAGTATAATGAAATAAATAAAAGTAATAGTAAAATAAAAATAATAAAACCTATTAAAATACTAAATATATAATAAATATATATATATATGTTATATATATATATATATAAATATATAAAACAAAAAAATAAGTAGTTTGATGTCATGGCCCATGTATATTCTACCACGATTTCTGCATCCAAAAGAATGTTTTGGGAACATGTGGTGTGTTTCCGCTAGAAAACCCTCACGAGAACTATAGCTCGCTACTCGGAACCGAGGGGTTTAAAAGGCTTGTTGCATACCGCTAAATATGCAACCGTGGTGCCTACGAAAGTGCGCTTTTGTATTTAATGTTTTTCTCGTAGTTGAGTTTATTATGCAGATTAAATAAAACAAGTGGAGCTTGGAGTGGTGGTTGGTTTTTTACACTTGGAGACTTATATAATTGGAGTATTATATTACATATTGGTAGAATACACATGCTTGGCGTTCGTTTTGCGCATATTTTTTTTCGAGAATTCACAGGAAATTAAGAACCTCTGGGAAGTAACCGTTTTCCCCCTTTAATTTTCTTATTTTCTATATTTATCAGTTTCTGCACATTAGGCAAGTTACTTAATGTGGAGGGGTACAAAATAGAAAAATTAATCATAGCCCCTCCATGTTTTGTCCTTGCGAAACTTTTAAACTTTCACTGATATTTTTCTGGAAAAATTTATAAAAATTTATATATGCTTTCCCCAAAAAAATAAAAAATACATACCGTTAGTATGACAAATCCAACCAGAATTGACATTTTAACTAGCTACAAAATCAACCCACTTAAATGTAAGAGTTCCGCATCTAGATCTGAAGGATTCGGGTATCCATCGTTGATACCCAAGATAATTTTTTTGCCTTTAGCTTGTTTGATTAGGTTGAATGCAGTCATATGTGTCTATTCTGTCGCTACGGATGTGTACATATGGTCTTTGTCACCTTTTCTGGAACATTGATATTGGTATATAAGTTATATTGAGATGGGCCTAATTTAGTCTCCAGAACTTGTGCTTGATCATCAATTACTAACTGCAGTCGAGGTTATTTTTAGAAAAAGTCGTATGAATACAGGTAAAATAAACCCTATGAATCATGTACAGAGCAGCACTCAGCTTTTAGTGTTGAGATCCCCGAAGTATCCCGACAACAAGAAAAAAGTGCTCAATGAAGAAGAAGTTTTGTGCCAGCTTTAGTTATCGCGGTATCTGGAATGAAAAGAAATCTTCAAAGAAAAAAAAGAAGAAAAAAAGAGAAAAGAAAAATAATAATAAAAGTTCGAAGTATAAGGCAAAGTTCTGGCACATGGAATCAAGTTATCCGCTATTCACCCTCATCGTTATCACGTTTTGCCTCTTTGAGATTTTTGTCTAGGTGCTCACGCCGCAACAGGCATGTTTATGTGTCTAGTACAAGCATAATTAGCAACCTATATTATGATCTGTGTAAAAATTAAGTGACTTCACAAATAAAAAAAACCCTATCTGAGTGACTCATGTGAATTCAAAAACAAACACTTTCCCGTATGTAGAGGGTGCATCTGTTATATGTCTATGCCTGAAAAGTTATAAAACTGGTAAACACTTGTTAATGCTAAAATGATTTTTTCTCCACGTCACGATAAATGATCTTGTTTTCTCGCTTTAATTGCTTAAGGGCAAGCAATAGCTAAGTGTGGAGGGATTTGATAACGCCTAAATTATACATGTTTTCCGCTGCGTTATTTGCATTTATTTGATCATTTCTCATTAACTTTTGGTACTTAATCAAGTATATTTGCTATTATATGTTCTAGGTACATGTCGTGGAAGAAAACGAAAGAATACACGAAGAATTGAAGCTTAGACGAAGAAATAACTCAAGTTAATGATTTCCCGACACCTGTTAACTGTTTTGGCCATAACTCGGTCATACGAATTCCGTTTTAGTTGATTCAAGCGGCCACAGAAAGAGAATTCAATTATCTACAACCATGAAAAAGTCCAACTGCTTAAATATGCAGAAAGTGTGGCGGTTTTGGCCAAAGTGCGGCGCACTTTTCAGTCTGAGGAAAAATTAAATGCAATTAAATGCTAAGTGCATTAACTCCCGAAGTGCGGCGCACAAATAAGTTTGTGCGGTGCACTTTGGCCCATTTTTAGCCTATAAATATAGCCCCTAATCACCCCATTCCATATATCTTACAAACACAAACCCCAAGTTCGTTTACAACACTTTAGAAGAAGTGTTTTTGGTGATAAAGGCCTCAAAAACCTTTGATCCAAACCACCATCACCACCATCGACTACCACCACTATCCACCATTAATTTCCAGATTATAATCTATCCAAGGAAGTAGCATTGAAGTGTAATTCGAATCTATAAGTGACTGTGACAGATTTTTTCATAGTTTTCGGGTTTACTTTGAATATAATATGTTTTTCGGTGGGAAAACTTGTGAGTCCTTTGAATATGATCTTTACTGAATTCATGATGAATGTTATGTGTTTTGTTACTTATTTGATCATGGAGTAGTCATCTTGTGTTTGTTTGGGCGATATGTGATCTTGGATACAGAGCGTTTGGATATGTGTTATTGAATTGGGTAAAACATATTTTATATAAGAAAATAGACTGAAAGGTTTCTTTATACATGTGTTTTCTATCAAAAATAAATACCATCTTAATATGTATAATAAATACTTATAAAGGCCGAAAATGATTTGATTGTTATTAATCGATATAATCACTAGTTATATTTAAAGGCCGAAAGGATTTATAACTTGTGATAACTCTATTTTCTAAACTTATAAAACACATCATTATCTAAGTGATCATTTCCTAAACAAACATACCTTATTCATATGTAAGATTTGGTTAATTTGATCCATGACAATCATTTTAGCCTTAGCACCTTAATTACAAACTGTGAAAACTTCATTCTCATGGAACGACCTGGATTTACCTAAAAGCTATACTATACACGAACGGGTATACTTCCCAAGTGTTGTATTTTTAGTAAAAATCGGTATTTCTAGTATTATAAATTTAAAGCTTGCAAAACACACATCAGTATCTAAAGATCCTTTTAACCTCTTTGAGGTGCTTTTCTGTTGGTCTTGCTTGATACCGTACACAGTAACATACTGCTTGCACCATGTCTGCTCTACTAGATGTCAGATACATGAATGACCTGATCATACAACGGTATTTTTTTGTCAATGGGTAACCACTCAATCTGCATCCATTAGGTTACGTAGCCATGGTGTACCAAGGCTATCACATTTTTTCCATACCATGATGCTTTTTTAAGTATTTACAAAAGTGACTATGGCCTGGTTGAATAAAGATACCTCATGGGGATTAGTGGATCTGAAGTCCTAAAAAGAATTTCATTCCCCTATTAAGGACATCTCAAATCTACCGTGCATTAGTTTTTCATACTTTTTAGAATATTTAGTGTTTGTAGACCCGAAAATTATGTCATCTACATAAATTTGCACAATTAGAATGTCTTCCCCGTATCTTATCATAAACAAAGTTGGGTCAATTATACCTTTAGTAAAACCTTTGGACATCAGGAAATTTGAGAGTTCATCATAACAGACTCTTGGAGCTTGCTTCAATCCATATAGAGCTTTCCTTAGATAGTAAACTTTTTCTGGATGATTAGGATCAACGAACCCATCTGTTTGTGCAACATAAACCTCCTCCTTTAGTGGACCATTAAGAAAAGTCATTTTCACGTCCATTTGGTAGATTGGAAAAGATTTGTGTGCAGCATAGGCGACGAAAATCCGAACAGCTTCCAAGCGAGCGAATGAAGCAAAAGATTCCTCGAAATCAATACCTTCTTCCTGAGTATATCCCTTAGCTACAAGTCGTGCCTTATTGCGAATGACAGTTTGATATTCATCCTTTTTGTTCTTCCATAACCACTTTAGCTTGATGACTGTCTTTCCAAATGGTTTGTCGACGAGTTCCCAGACTTGTAGTCTGTCAAATTGATGAAGCTCATACTGCATTGCCTCGATCCATGTTGAATTAGCCATTGCATCCTTAATGCTTTTCGGTTCAGCAGTACTCACGGTGAGCGCGAACATACACATTTCAGGATGTGTTGCAAGTTGTCATTTGGTTTGCACTGGCTTGGATGGATTTCTACGAACTTGTTTTAACAGGTGATCTTTGGTCCATCGGTGTTCAGATTGATGATGTTGGTAGAATGTATGCATGTTTGAATTATCAACATAGCGAGTAGATGACTCAGCTTCTTCACGTACCGGTGTACTAAAGATGTTGTAAAATTCGTTTTCGTCAATTTGTGCATCTGCTGCTTGATAATTGTTGTTATCCTCAGCATTAACATTTGTTATTGGAGTTATTGGTTCTGTTGTAGGTTGAATATTTGCTACAGGTTGTGTGTCTTGATGTTTAGAATTATCAGAGAGAGAGAGAGAGGAAGACTTTGACACACTTTGATTTCCTGCAAATAAGTATTCTTCAAACAAAGGACTGAATAGAAAATCCAACTCTTGTAATGACGGAGCATTTGTGTCTGCTGGAGGAGTAACATTTGGAACCAGCTTTGAACTTAAAGGTTCATTGTCGTGGTCTTGAATGCCGAGTTCTGAACGATTATGATCAGAAGTCTTTTGTAGTTGGGGTGCGGGGCCAGAGTTGTCATAATCTGACGCCTTATATTATCTAGTGTAATTCCAAACATCAAATTAATTTTACCCACGCCACCAAATAACATTTACTCGTCGAGTAATGTTTACCCACCAAACAACATTTATCCTCCGAATAATGTTTACCCTCCAAACAACATTTATCCTCCAAATAATGTTTACCCTCCGAACAACATCTATCCTTCGAATATTGTTTGCCCTCCGAACAACATCTATCCTCCGAATAATGTTTACCCTCCGAACAACATCTATCCTCTAAATAACGTTTACCTCCCAAACAACGTTTATCCAATGAATAATCCTAACAGCTCTCACCCCCCGCACCCAATTTACCCTTTGTATAACCACCATCCTCCCAGCCAAGGAGACCTCCCAGGAGTGGTGTACTATACTAGATACCCAGAAAGAGGACACATGAATGACAAAGAAAGCCCCTCCCCACTAACCAAGTGGATTGAGGAATTTGAACTTCCGGATGGTCTTAGAGTTCCGCCGCACGTAGGGTACTATGATAGGAAGGGTGATCCGGATGACTTCATACACGCCTTCGAGGGAGCAACCAAAATGGATAAATGGGTGATTCCGGTCCATTCATATTCCGTCTATTAACTAAGAAAGACCCGCAAGGGTCAGTGGAAAAGCTTCCTAATAAGGAGGTGGTTTTGAACTACAAGACCTAAAGAAGAGTTTTCGACCCATTTCAACCAACATATCAACCAACAGAAAAAGCATACCAGGATACACTTAGCTATTAACGGGATAAAAAGAAAGGAGTGAGAGAGCGTTCGAGCTTTCATCATCGGTACATGGACGAAACCGCCCAAATCTCAAAACTCAATGAAAAGCAAAGGATAGTAGGTTTTGTGCATGGGGTAAAGATAAAATCTTTGGTCAAATTCATAAACACAGAACTCTCAGAAAGCTACGATGGACTTATGGACAAAGTATACTCATGGCTACAAGCAGAAGAAACGGCTTTCGAAGGCCGACCTGTCGTCTGCATGGACAACAACACAGGAGAAACGCCGCAAAAAGGAAGACCATGGGAAGGGTCAGGAAGGAAGAACAGAGAAAGATGAGACAGGTACAGTCCCCACAAAGAACCTACCCCCAGAATCTTACAAAGCCTCACCAAAACTCCCAAAGAAATCTTGGCCTCCGAAAAAGTAGTAAAAACTTTCACAAAGCTCTCCCAGGATAATAACTAAATCAGAGACGTGTCCACATATTGTAAAATTCAACAAGACTAGGCCAACGACACGACGCTGCAGAGAATTAAAAAAACAAGATAGAAGAGGCCGTCAAGTCAGGGAAGTTGGCCCACTTAATAAAGGGGATCAGGAAATGAAAAGCTAAGCAAACGAACGCTCAACCCGGAGAGTGGGCCGCCCACGTTGTAAAAGCAAAATCCGCCACAGAAAGGAAAGAGGGACCTATCCTCATGATAGGTGTAACACCCCCAAATGGGGTCGCAGCAGAATAAGGGTCCGGGAGTGTTACTTCATAGATCAATAGCACAAGATATGAGAGAACGACCTCTAAATGAGTCGTTTAAAAATGATACATTGATTTAAATGAATATTGTATTTGTTTTACAAAAGCTCACAGCTTAACTTGTTCATCCTTGAAAATGTAAAGATTTAACTACATAACATATATTCTTCAAAATGTAATGCAAGTAAATCTTTATGCAATATGACTCCCAAAATAACGACATCCAATGTATCCTTGCCCTTACACCTTATTGACCTGAGAAAAACATGCTTTAAAACGTCAACATAAAGTTGGTGAATTCACAGGTTTAAGTAATGTATAAAGTAGGACCGCAAGATTTCAAGTGCGCAATAATGTAACACATACAATATCACAAAATGTAATTACGTTTCCCTAAGCTCATGACACTGAAGTATAGATGGGTTTATGTTCTTACATACACACATGGATGTAGTGGGTATTGGTTGAAGTATAGATGGGTTTATGTGCTTACATGCATGCATGGATGAGTTTTAGCGAACGTAAAACGTTTTACGTAACGAATAAAAATAAAAAGTGAAAAGTCAATAATTATCTTCTTAATAATTATATAACACTTACTTGACGTAAACTTTTATTTGTTTGATGCCCGTTTACGTTGAATGTTGATTTTTAGTTTACGAGATTTAACCTAACGATAAAAATTAAAAGTAAACGTGTAAAAGTCTAAAAATAAATAATGGAAAGTATTGAGTCGTAAAATGACCTGAATAACGGATTGTTACAGTCTTCCCCTGTTAAAGGAGCCTTGTATTCAAGGCTCAAGACGCGTCACTTGTCGAGGGTACGGTTTTTTGTGAAAGAATGTGGAATACTTCTTATCAAAAAATGATCTTCACATTCCCATGTGAACTCGGGACCCCTCCTAGAGTTGCATCAAACTTTGATAATGGAAAACGCCCTTTTTTCAACCGCTTGACCTCACGATCCATGACCTCCACTGGCTGTTCAACAAAGTGAAGCTTATCATCAATATGTATTTCATCCAACGGAATTGCCAATGGCTCGTCGGATAAACACTTCTTTAAATTAGATACATGAAACGTGCTATGAACCCTGCTTAATTGTTGAGAAAGTTCAAGTCTATGAGAAACAGTTCCCACTTTTGCCAACACCTTGAAAGGCCCAATGTACCTCGGGTTCAACTTCCCCCGTTTGTTCCAAAAACGAAATAACCCTTTTCCAAGGCTAAACTTTTAACATAACCTTATCTCCAACTTGAAATTCCAAGGGCTTACGCCTCACATCAACGTAACTCTTTTGTCGATCATGAGCGGCTTGAATTCTTTGTTTGATTTGAATGATTTTTTCGGTTGTCTCATGAAGATTTTCTGGACCGGTAAGCTCGTGTCCTCCGACCTCGGCCCAGCAAACAGGTGAACGACACTTACGACCATAAAGCACCTCAAATGGTGCAGCTTTAATGCTAGTATGATAACTAATGTTGTATGAGAACTCAATAAGTGTCTATCCCAATCATTTTCAAAGTCTATCACGCAAGCGCGTAACATTTCTTTTAGTGTCTGATGGTTCTTTTCGCTTTGCCGAGCACCCTGCGGATGGTAAGACAAGTCTCATATCCAAACAAGTACCCCAAAGCCTTCTGGAAAGACCTCAAGAAATTTGACATAAATCTACCGTCACGGTCACAAATGATCAAGACTGGTATTCCATGTCTCGTGACCACTTTTTTCAAGTACAATCTTGTCAATTTGTCCATAGAGTCATTTTACCTCATCGGTAAAAAGTGTGCAGACTTAGTAAGTCGGTCTACAATCACCCAAATGGTATCATAACCACCTGACGTCTTAGGAAGCTTGGTGATAAAATCCATGGTGATATTGTCCTACTTCCACTGAGGGATCTCAGGTTTCACCAACAAACCAGATGGTTTTTGATGTTCAGCTTTAACCTTTAGGCATGTCAAACACTTGCTAACATAAATGGAAATATCGGCTTTCATGTTGGGCCACCAGTAAAATTTCTTTATGTCTTGGTACATCTTGTCGGAACCCGGATGAACGAAATATTTTGACTTGTGGGACTCATGCATAATCAAAGTCCTTAGATCACCAAAGCATGGCAACCAACTTTTGTTATTCAAACACTGTGTTTCGTCACCACTCGGTTCTAACTTTTCTTTTTTGAGGTTTTTTGATTCCCTTGAAGTCTCAACCAGCATACCTCCCACATCTTCTGTAACACCCTCAAAATCTGACAGCAGCGGAAAGGCAACATGGGGTGCTACTTTATAGTCACAAAGTACAAGTCATAGAAAACGACCTCAAAAATAAACTGTAAAAAAAATACATTTCAAAATGATTCAACCAAATTTTTAACAAACTTTTTAAAAAAAAATATCAGAGTTTACGAATAGGTCCTAACAGTTTTAAAATATTAAAAAAGGTTCAAACATGATATAAAGTTTAGATAAAGTTTTCATTAAATTTTAACAAGAGAAAGTCTTTACAAAATGCAGTGCTTTCAAGATTTAAGTTTTATCGAATGTTAAAGTGGTAAGTCTCTAAGTCAAATCCGTGCGGCTTCCCTCCGAGCCATATACTTGAAAACCTGAGATAAACATGCAAAAATTCAACAAAATTAATTTTGAGTGAATTATATCTCGAAGGGTTTTAATCATAAAACAATGATTACGTAAATCGAGTAATGTTATTGGAATCAAACAGTTTAGTGGACCACAAGATTTGAGTAATGTAGACAAGAGAAACAAATTCACCAAGTTTAAAAGAAATATGTATTATTGCACTAAGCTCATGACCCCGAAACCTTAACTGTCTGTGCCCCAAATAAAAGTAGGATGCCTGCCAAACAACCTAAAAAGTTCCTCAAAATGTTAAATGCACCATGGTCTACTAGAAACCAGAAATTTAAGGCAGGGATTGTCAGTCCTGATAGATCTACCAATAACACTTGCGCTTACTACATTAGTAATTAACGGTTCATGATAGAAAAGATGGACCTGCAGTGTGTAACTTAGGCAATAATAATCGATAGCATTAATCTGAAAGGCAATATCAATTTTAAAAGCACTTGTGTCCAAAGTACAACAAGCATGTAATCTCACCCCGTAAAGTTTGTAAAACAAGTAAATAGAAAAAGGGGCTATGAACTCACCTTTATGCATTACGATAATAGATAGCGAGATATAAACGTCGAGAGACCGAGTAAAACTCTAAAAGCAACCTAAAAATAAAGTCGCGACTTAGAATTTATAAATATTACACAAATAAATATAAATATGTTTTTATAAAGTTTTTATATAGATTTAGCATTTTACTTTAGAATTTGTAATTTTTTTAATAAAAAATTAAAAAAAAAGTTGAGACCAAAACAATGTCTATATTTTAAATATTTTAAGCCCATTAACATGGGCTTTCTAAAATTTTGAGTTTAGTCCCATTTCAAAAGTTTATAACATCATAATTCGTAAATGGTCTAGATCACCTAATAAATAGTCAAGCCATACTATAATCAATAGTTTTTTTATTACTATTATTATACGAAGACTTTCAATAGTGCGGCTATGATCTACAGAAGAAGTACAATCATACATTCAACATCGACATACAAACCGAGTGATCTATAGTGTATGACTATCGCTACGACTCAGCTTGATAGCATCATCTCACTTAAGTCTAAACATTTTATGACTTCAAAACCATAACTTTTATCTTATAATACACATGCATGATTTTTTTTACAAATTATCTAAGCCATCAAAACTAAACCATGATTATATTCGCAACAACTCAACCACCAGCCTTTAGAAAAATTTATAGACAGTTAGTTTTATGTTCCATCTTTTCAAAATAAGTCTCCAAATTATCATTAGCGTTATGACCTTTGCATAAAATAACTCAAAGAGGTAATTTAATGTGATAGATTGTGTATCTTCCCAGTATTCTCATCTATGTGTCATATGACCAACTATAGCAATTTGAAATTTCTTAATGGCCTTCATATTAGCAAAGTTAAAGACCTGATTCTATATTGGTGTATAACATTTATCAAATGATAAAACAAAACATAAAATCCATTAACTGGTTACCTTTTACATATTCACCTAAGATTATAATGAGATTACCTAACCATCTATTACTTTCGTATAAATATTCGATATGGAACAATTAAGAAACGACAATTTCACATGTTTTACTACATTTTCAATAAACCAAAACTTTTTTTATACAAAATTAATAAAAATAAAACTTACAAAGAATGAAAATGATGAATACAATTAGGAATAATCAAGAATATCTTCTAGCTTTCTTTTACTGTCACACCCCCAAACTGGGCCTGGACGGAATACGTGTCCGGGGGCGTGACGTCATAATATACATCACACAAGATCAAGGAACGACCACTAATGGACGTTTTGAAAATCATAACTCGTTGTATTTATCAAAAATGGATCAGTCTTACAAGATTTGAAATGAAATTTAAAACATTGCGAAAGCGTAATTTAAGTGTCAAAAGACAAACGAGTATGAATGAGAAAAAGTCTTGAAATATTATATCATAATTGCACGTAGACTCCACATAGCACATCAGAAGAAGACCAGGCTAAGCACCTGAAAAACATGCATAAATACGTAACAAAAGTTATGAATTCCATGAGGTTTAAGTAAAGATTTGCAGAATCAAAAGCGTTTAGTGAAAACGTGATCAGAAAACGTTCCATCAAAACAGTGTGCAACCTCAAGTTTCACATACCCATGTGACAGTTATAACAGATACAACTTCACATGAAAAGGGTATTTACTATTACGCTAAGCTCATGACACCGAGACTCATTTCAAAGAAGCATATTATATGCCAAACAAGAAATTAACTGCCCAAGAGGTCTCTGACCAAGATCACCTAGTGAAATCCGACATGGTATATATCCGTTTGTTCGTGTCTCCCAAATCTTAAGCGCTACTTACCACCCGGTATAGTCACGCACCCTTAACTCATCACAGTCGGTTAAGACATTAACCATTCATGATAGTTCGGGCATTAGTGGTCTATTCGTAACTTAGGCAACACGTAATCAGGAAAAGGTAACGTAAAGTAACTATGTCCATATTAAAAGTAACCAAGTATTTCCAAAAGAAAGGCTTTAAGTAATTGCATCCATAAGTAAAACAAAGTGTGATATCAATCATGTAACCGAGTTTGCAAACGAACATTTATAAAAGTTTGAAATCATTAGAGTAAACAAGTTTGTAAATAAGCATGTTCTCACCCTAAAAGTTATAAGGTAAATATAAAACACGTAAAACGTGGGGCTATGAACTCACCTTAGGCAAACGATGAGATAGTAACCCAACGATGAGACAAATGTAACCGAAGACTCTAACCGTGACCTAATTATAAGACGCCTTAGAACGAGAAATCAATAACGAACGTTGTATAAAAGTTGATAAACGAAATAGACATCCATATGTGTTTATGCTTAGTTATCAAAACCTGTCTTTACAAACTTATTAGGTTTATGAAAACGTTATGACGTTCTTACAAAAAGTTACTATTTTTGGAAAGTTACTATTTTAGGAAACTTTCTATTTTCAGAAAGTTCTAAGTTTCGGGATGTTAATACCGTCCCCTATATTGGTCAAGTCCATAATTCCATAAACGCACTAACGAAACCTAAACGTCTACTTTTCATTTCTATTTTGCTAATTCATACTAACTAACTATTTTTAGTAACGTTCAACGTATCACTTTATCATTCTTAGAAAACTCTAAACCCTTCGTAATAAGATCAAATCACTACATTAGTATTTTCTAAGGCTTTTAAAATCTAAACTGACCTAACCCGCTTAAAAACGTTTTAATATATAAAATTATATGTCCAAAAATAACTTGATGAAAACTAGGTCTATCTCACTCATAAAGCATTTTTAACACAACTTTTGTGACTTTCGAAGGGAAACGTAATTTTAGGCCATGTTTGTGTTTCACACTTTGGCCGAAACGTACTCAAAAGGGGTGAAAATGGTGATTTTTGTTCCTGATCTGATCATATAAAAATCATTTTGCCGAAAAATGTTTCAAGTTTCATTTGAGCATAACTCGGTCGTTTTAAGTCCGATTTTAGTGTTCGATATATGAAAAACTATTTATACGAAACGAGCTATCCAAAAACTACCTTCTTGACTAATGAAAACATTTTTAAGTCACCCAAAACCCTAAAACAAATTTGGACCAGCAACCTTATTTTTCGTAAACGCTTCTAAAAATCTATCAAAACTTCACAATAGTGCATAATGCTTATACTAACCTAATCTCCATTCACTACTAATCCAACATCAAAACCATCATTAAAACTACTCTAATCTCATCACTATCTTTGTTGCAACACACATGGTCACTCATACTCACAATCAAACAATATGTAAATCAAAGAACCATAAAAATATAACTAGTTCATGTGTCATCTTGTTTATTTTTAAAAGACTTGCACAAACACAATAAAATATATAGATCTTGATCAAGAATCAAAGAAATCAAAGAAATAAAGAGTGGGTTCAAGAAATAAGCTTACTAGTTGATGAAGAACAAATAAAAACACAAGATCTACATAAACCCACCAAGATCTTGAAAACCCTCAATTAATACTTAAAACCCTAACTTTTAATTCTTGAATAAACCTTGAAATCTGAACACCCTAGATGGGGGTGTTTGAGCCGTGAGCTACAAAGAAGCAAAGGGAGAAGATGAAAACTTTTTGTGAGGCTTGGATTGCTATGAAACCCTAAGTTGGTGAAATAAGTTGTATTTATAGGCCAAGGTTAGGTTTTAGGGTTTAGTTAAGTTAGGCACAAGTGACCAACACACACTAAATGTGTGTGTGTATTCGGTTAGAACCAAGCAAAAGGAGAAGTACTAAAATTTTCTAAGCCACTTGGAAACAAAAGGATTTGATTCAAATTATAGCTAGTGGAATTGTGGTCCTCAAAATGAAATAAGACAAGATTTTGTGTAATAGATCATAAGGCAATGTTTATGCATGGAGAATACATACAAACATGTCACTTTCCATGGCTTACACATGCATGTGCATGGCTAAATTTAAATCAAAGATGGCTTTGATTTAATTTATAAACATGAACAAAGATTTTGATGAGAATGGGGAACATAGCGCCAAATTTTTGAGGTTAATAAGCATAATCGATGAAAATTCGGGTTTACGTACAAAGGTGGTAAGTTTTTGGGG
>BQNB010141699.1:0-17234 GCA_026074375.1 Tanacetum coccineum | reverse complement strand
AGTAGCTTAATCATAAATGTCTTAGTCTTAAAGTAGTGTTTGGCTTAAGTGTGTTTGACCTCTAAATGTCAAAATTTCTTGAACAATTTGCTTGAGTCAGCTGAGTTTTCATTTAAGAATAGTTTTCATTTAGTTTTTATAAGTTAGAGTTCAAAATTTCAAAAGAAATGGATTATTATCTTTGTTTCTACACCAGGGCAGTTTTTGACTATCTTTTTGCTTGTGAAATTTAGATCTAAGCCCTCAAAGGCTTAGATCTTGCTTGCACTTTGTTTAAACACTCTATTTGAGTGTATTTTAGTGCAGGATTTCCCTTAGGAAACCTACACTCTTGGTTTACAGCTGTGCAAAGGGCACCAGTACTAACACAAAGTTAGTACTGCTGATACTTTACACTACCAGTACTAACTAAAAAGTTAGTACTGCTTTCACAAGTTAGTACTGCCACCTTTGGCTTAATTTTTAGCTGAGTAAAAGTAGGATTTAGGTTTTCAAATTCAAGTTAGTAGTAATCTAGGTATAGCTTGATATAGTTTAGGGTTTAATTTTCATTTTGCTGCTTATTTTCTTAGACATTTCAGCTGTTTTAAAAAAGGAATTCTGCATCAGCAGTACTAAGTTAGTTAGTACTGCTGATATTCAAATCTCAATTTAAGCCAGTAATTGTAGGATTTAATAGCTTATCTTTTAGCATCTTATAGTCTAGTTATAGCTTAATATAGAATAAGTCTTAAATTACATTTTCTAGCTTATTTACATAGCTTATTTTTGCTGTTGTACTTAGAAACTTTAGGATTTTAATTTGTTAATTTAGCTTATGGTCCTAGATTTTATAGCTTAATTAGATAGATTATAAGTAGCTTAATAAGTCCTTAAAATTTTAGAGTCTAGTTTAGCTTCTTAAGCTTTTAAACTCATTTGGATTTTGTGCTATCTTGCTTATTTCCTGAGTTTGCTTAGTTCATGCTCAATTTTAATTGTTTAAAAGCACTTCTAGGTTAAATTTCATTTCACTTTTAGATTAAGCACATCATAAGCTTTCTAGATCGTTCTTCCTTTTTAGATTTGAGCTTTATTTGAGCATTTTATAGCTGTTTTGGTAAACCATAGCCCAAACCCCTAGTTTCTGTAACAGCTTATTGAGAAGCTCTTTTAGAGCTTATCTTTGAGTTTCAGACCTTAGTGCTTTTGTTAAAGTTGTTCTCCCTAGCTTCCTTTACAACTTTGCTTTTTAAGTTTTTAATAATAAGCACTTTTCAAATCTCACTTTAATTCTGTCCTTAGTTTGTTATCGGGGTAGTCCTCAGGGACCATTCCTGTAAATTTTCTGTTTTAGTTATTTTCCAGTTAATCCTTGCCCGTTAAATGATTTAGCCCGTTAGTCCTTAAGTCTTTTTCACAATTAGTCCCTAAGTTAGTTTTTAATTAGTTTATTTAGTTTTAATTAATAGTTAGGGTTAAGTTTTAATTAGTTTAATTAAACTTTTATAAAAAGATAAAAATTAGGGCTTTTATTTTTAATAATTTTCGGCAATTTTTCTTTATTTAGTGAAATTTTAGTTTACATTTTTAGGGATTTAAAATTTGTTTACTTGCTTAATTGTCATTATTTGTTGTTTGTAGTAATAGCTTATCCAAAATATCTTTGCTTCATTCAAATCAGGATCCGAACCTAAACGTGGTTTCAATTTCACTAGTCGTTGGGGATAACGACCCGGGTGATCATACTTACCCGGTTTAATATACGTATTATATATTATATTATATATATTTTTGAGAGTGAATTTTATCAAGGGTAACTTGGTAATTTTCTTAATTACTCTTAAAGTTATATTAGTATATATATTTTAGGTATATAAAACTACGAATCAGTTTTTGGCGCCGCTGCCGGGGACTAGTGTTAAGATTCTTACGTTTTGTGTTTGTTGATTTGGTTTGAAGATCCTTTCGTCCTCGAAAGTTTTGTTTTTGCTTCATAATTCAAAAATCCAAAATTTTAGTTAAATATTTCAAAAATCCAAAAAAATATAAAAATATAAAAAGTAAAAAAACATTTTCTTTTTCTTTTTAGTATAGTTATTATACAAACAAATAAAAAATATAAAAAATTGTCCTTAAAAAAGAAATAAAATAAACAAAGTTGGTAATCGAACACCAACATATAATATCTTCTATTGAGATATTATCATTTCAATTTCCGGTGAACTTGCAATTGTTCCCAAATCGTAATCAAAGATTTAACACTTGCCTTTTGTGTCTCTACCAAGTACGGCTCACCTTGAAAAGCAATTTTCGAGAGCTACCGTGAAGTAGTTGATTATTTGGTTTAAGTCTCTTTCGTGTAACCGTTAAAATTCATTGTAAAAAAAAATTAGTGTAAAGTTTTGCTTTTTAATTTTTAGTTTTTCCTTTTTATGCGCACTCGTTCGCAATCTCGAAGACGTCGACAACAACAAAATCTTCCGGTTGAACCAATTGTTGAACAAAACGTTGTTCCAATGGCCGACAATCGAACAATGGCCCAAATGTTACAAGCACCCATCGAAGGGTATGAAGATGCTATAGTTATTCCACCGATCAATGCTAACAATTTCGAGCTTAAGCAACCTTTAATCAATCTTGTGCAAAGTAATAAGTTTACGGGTAGACAAGACCCTCACAATCACCTTCGATTTTTTAACAAGGTCACTTCAACGTTTAGACATCCAGAAGTTCCGAACACTTCGGTAAAGCTTTTGCTAAAGCTTTTGCTTTTTTCCTTTTTCTCTAGACGGTGAAGCCCGAGATTGGTTAGACAAAGAACCTCCTAGATCAATTCTCACTTGGGACGACCTTGTTTCAAAGATCATAAACCAATACTATCCCCACCCCTTTTCCCCCCCCCCAAAAACCACTTATTAACGGAATGATATCATTACTTTTAATCAAAACCAACAAGCCTTTAATAAGCATGGGAAACGTAATGAAGCATGGGAACGTTTTAAAGGACTCCTTCGTCAATGTCCTCACCATGGCTTCTCGGAACTCCACCAACTCGATACTTTTTACAATTCTTTGAATTCAAACGATCAAGATGCCTTAGATTCCGCCGCGGGTGGCAATTTCTTAGACAAAATGCCTCAAGAAGGTTTAGCGATTATTGAAAGCAAGTCAAAAGTTCGTTACTCAAGAAGTCGTGCTAATGATTCAAGAGTGAGTACGGATGCTCCTCTTTCTAATTCTTCACCTTCTAATAATTCTTTCGATATGCAACAAATAGCCGCTTCTCTCGAGGATAAGATGACTATCAAGATGAACAAGATGTTGAATGAAATGAAAGCTTTAGTTGTTACTACTCCTGCACCCGTCAAAGCAGTTGAGGAAGTATGTGTCACGTGTGGATCAAATCACCATTTTAACCTTTGTCCGTTAACTCGAGGTGGAAACGATTTTCCTGTTTTTCATGACAACATCCAACAATTTCAACAAACCGCAGCCGTTGGTAATTTTCTCCAAAGAAACCAACCTTCCAATTTGGCAAGTCAAATGAGACCACCGGGTTTCAATCAACCGAATGTTCAAAGCAACCAAGGAAACCAAAACCGATATCAAGGAACCAATTCTAATTTCAACCAAAACCGTGGAGGAAATTACAACCAAAACCGTCCAAACAACCAAAATCAAGTTTACCAAGCACCACCAACCAATCAAGTTTTACCTTACCAACCTCCAACAAATGGTGTTTTGAAAACGGATTTTGAAAGCTACGTCAAAGCAAATGATGCGATATTGAAGAATGTGCAAAATCAAAATCAAGGTTTGCAAAATCAAATGGCAAATGTTACAAGTTTGTTAACAAGCCTTTGCAGCAAGTTTAATGATTTAGGCAATTCCAACCAAGCTTCAAGTTCAAGTTCTTTACCTAGCAATACCATTCCAAATCCTAGGAACGAAGCCAAGGCAATTACCACTCGTAGTGGTGTTTCATACGATGGACCTCCGATTCCACGTCGGTGGGTGGAAAAGGAAAGTAAGTGACAAAGGATACGGAACTTACCGATCCCCCACCACCCCCCCCCCCCCCCCCCCCCCGCACCGAAGACATCAACCTCCTCCGTTGGTCCAGGAACAAACCAAAGACAAAGAACCAATTGAAGAGCCTTCTTTAGCTCAAAAGACCAAACCTAATTTGCCTTACCCTTCAAGACTTGCAAAAGAGAAGATTCGTGAAAAGGATGATATCCTAGCTTCAAAGTTTATGGAAATTTTCCGTAATCTTCACTTTGAGCTAAGTTTCGCGGATGCTCTCATTCATATGCCAAAGTTTGCTCCGATGTTCAAAAAGAGCTAACAACAAAGACCAAGTTAATTGATTAACCAAACACCGTTGAATGAAAATTATAAGTGCGGTTTGTCCATAAAAAAGCTTCCAGAAAGCAGCTAGGTGACCCAGGTCTGGGATTTTCTCATTCCATGTGATTTTTCAGATTTGATAGTTACTTAGCCCTTGCCGATTTAGGTGCTAGTATCAATCTTATGCCTTTATCCCATTTGGAAAAGCTTCAACTCTCAGGCCTTTACCGAAACAAAAATGGTATAGAAATACTGACCGTTAACAATTTCCTCAAGTAGGAAAGTTATTACTTTTCCCGCCGATTCGTTGATCTTGATTTTATAGCCGATCCTCGAGTACCGTTGATACTCGAGCGACCCTTTCTTAGGATGGCTCATGCTTTAATCGATGTTTACGAAGGAGAGATTACTCTTAGGAATGATGATCAATCGTTAACCCTTAAATGTGGTGATGCACCTTCCATTTCATACAACAATCTTGAATCGTTGAAAAAAGTTGATCTCATTGATGTCACATGTGAAGAATACTCACAAGAAGTACTTGGATTCTCCGATTCCGTTGCTTACAACAATCCTTCTCCGTACTATGATCCAATTGTTTCAACTTCATCTCCAACACTTACTCCTTTTGATGAAACCGATTTTCTACTTTTTGAGGAAGCCGATGCTTTTATAGCAATCGATGATGAACCAGTTTCACCAGTTTTAAATGCTACTTACTTTGATCCAGAGGGTGACATTCTCATTCTTGATGCACTTCTCAACAGTGATCCATTACCATCTAACCCAAACCAAGGAGATTACTATCCCGGAATTAAAAAAGATCTTAAAGTTGTTGAACCAAAAAAATCTTCACTCGAACCAAAAGATGAAATTCCCGAAGTCGAACTTAAAGAGTTACCTCCGCATCTCGAGTATGCATTTTTAGAGAAAAATAACAAGCTTCCAGTCATAATTTCAAAAGATTTAAGCCAAGAAGAAAAGACCTCACTCATTCATGTTCTCAAAAACCGAAAACAAGCAATCGCTTAGAAACTTTCGGATATCAGAGGTATAGATCCAGAATTTTGCTCTCACAAAATCCTTTTAGAAGATGATTACGAACCTTCAGTCCAACATCAAAGGAGGGTTAACCCTAAAATCCACGACGTCATCAAGAAAGAAGTAGAAAAACTTCTTGACGCAGGATTGATTTATCCAATCTCGGATAGTCCATGGGTTAGTCCAGTCCATTGTGTTCCTAAAAAAGGTGGTATGACCGTTGTCACGAACGAAGAAAATGAGCTGGTGCCTACAAGATTAGTCACGGGATGGAGAGTTTGCATCGACTATCGAAAGTTGAACGAAGCAACTTGTAAAGACCATTTTCCGTTACCATTCATGGACCAAATGTTAGAGCGATTAGCCGGCAACGAGTTTTATTGTTTCTTAGATGGTTTTTCAGGGTATTTTCAAATTCCTATTGATCCTAAAGATCAAGAGAAAACTACTTTTACGTGCCCATACGGAACTTTCGCGTACCGTCGTATGCCATTCGGATTGTGCAATGCTCCCGGAACTTTCCAACGTTGTATGATGGCCATTTTTCACGACATGATAGAAAAAACGATGGAAGTCTTTATGGACGATTTTTCAGTTTTTGGAGATTCTTTTTCCTCGTGTCTTGCCAATTTAGATAGAATGCTTAAAAGGTGTGAAGACACCAAATTAGCACTAAATTGGGAAAAGAGCCATTTCATGGTTAAAGAAGGCATTGTTTTAGGACATAAGATCTCTAGAAAAGGAATTGAAGTCGATAAGGCTAAAGTTGATGTAATTTCTAAGCTTCCTCATCCAACGACCGTTAAAGGAATTCGAAGTTTTCTCGGGCATGCTTTCTATCGAAGATTTATCAAAGACTTTTCCAAAATCTCTCGACCCATGACCCATCTCTTAGAGAAGAACACTCCCTTCATTTTTTCGGAAGATTGCATTCTAGCCTTTCAAACATTGAAAAAGAAGTTGACCGAAGCTCCAATTCTCATTGCTCCGAATTGGGACCAACCTTTTGAAATCATGTGCGATGCAAGTGATTATGCAATAGGTGCGGTCCTAGGACAAAGGATTGAGAAGCATTTTCGACCAATTCATTATGCAAGTAAGACAATGACTGATTGCAGAAAGAAACGGAATTAAAACAAACAACCGAAAAAGAGATTGCTTGCAGGAGTTTTTGCTTTGAGAAGTTTCGATCCATATTCTAATCCATGAACCAAAAGTGTTGTTTAACGGACCACTCCGCTTTGGGTTATCTATCAACAAGAATAGACGCCATAGCCACGTATTGTTCGATGGATCTTATTACTTCTTCAGGAATTTGATTTTAAAGTTATCGATACCAAAGGTGCTGAAAACTATGCAGCCGATCACCTCTCTTGTCTCGAAACCCTTACGAAAATGTTTTTGATCCAAAAGAGATTACCGAGACTTTTCCTTTAGAGACTTTAAGTGTGTTAACTTCCAAGACCAAAGTACCCCGTGGTTCGCCGACTTTGCTAACTACCACGCGGGGAAATTCATTAAAAAAGGAATGTCGACTCAAGAGAAAAACAAGTTCTTTAAAGATGTAAAACATTATTTTTGGGATGACCCTTTTCTTTTCAAGACTTGTGCGGATCAAATAATCCGAAGGTGTGTAGATGGCAAAGAAGCTCTCAAAATTCTCGAAGCTTGTCATAGTGGACCCACCGGGGGGGACACTCGATGCCAACTATACCCCAAGAAGGGTTTTTGGATGCGGTTTTTTTTCTTTTGGACCCCCCTACCATTTTAAGGATTGCTACGAATTTGTCAAAATCTTGTGATGCTTGTCAAAGACAAGGCAAAATCTCTCAACGTGATGAGATGCCTCAAAATGTAATCCAAGTTTGTGAAATTTTCGATTTATGGGGTATCGATTTTATGGGACCTTTCCCATCGTCTAGAGGTAACAAATATATTCTAGTAGCCGTCGACTATCTTTCCAAGTGGGTTGAAGCAAAAGCGCTCCCCACCAACGATGCTAGGGTAGTTGTTAAGTTCTTAAAATCCCTTTTCTCCCGATTCGGTGCTCCGAGAGCAATCATAAGCGATCGTGGGACCCATTTTTGTAACGACAAATTTGATAAAGTTATGTCCTTAAATATTGGTGTCACCATCGTCTTTCGACTCCTTACCCCCTCAAACGCATGTGGTCAAGTTGAAGTCACGAATCGAGGTCTCAAAAGAATTTTGGAGAGGACGGTAGGAGAAAACCGTGCCTCATGGTCCGACAAACTAGATGATGCATTATGGGCTTTTAAAACCGCTTACAAGACTCCTATTGGATGCACTCCGTACAAGCTAGTCTATGGAAAAGCATGTCACTTACCAGTTGAACTAGAACACAAAGCATATTGGGCTCTTAAGCATGCCAACTTTTGATCTAAGACAGGGCATAATCAATCGAAAATGCTGACAACTAATGAACTTAGCGAGCTTCGTGATCAAGCTTACGAGAATTCACTAATCTACAAGGAGAAGATAAAGAAGCTGCACGATTCCAAGATAAAGAACCGAATCTTCAATATTGGTGATCAAGTCTTGCTTTTCAACTCCCGATTAAAGATTTTCTCCGGAAAGCTCAAATCCTGATGGTCCGGACCTTTCACAATCACCGAAGTTGTTTCTTATGCACTGCCCATTTTCTCATTTGCAGAATGGTTCTAGTTTCAAAGTCAACTGCACACAGTTTGAAGCACTACTATAGAGGGGATACACCACCATTGGTTATCCCGGATCTCCAGACTTTCCCTAAGGACAACCAAATTCAGGGATCGAGTCGAGCTTGCGACTCGGTTACCAAAAACAAGCCGCTTTGTGGGAGTTCACCCCATGCTTATCCTTTCTATTTTTCTTTCTATTTTCTTATCCAATGTGTTGTGTTGAGAGAGGCTTGTACTCTTTCCAATTTCTCGATGTTTGTTGCTTGTTTGTTGTGATTTTTACAGGATTCCACCAACAATTTCTAAAGACTCTCGTGTCCGGTTGATTTTTCCCGTTCTACTCGAGCTTTTCATCCTTTGTGTGAAATTAGTTTGGGGAGATCCGATATCCTTTCATCATTATCGATTAACGTTTATCTTTGCATATATCGATTAACGAATTATCTTTGGTCTACTTTTATAACGGCTTTGAGATTTTAAGTAGAATCCCGACTAAACATTGAGGACAATGTTTCGTTTTAGTTTGGGGAAGGGAATCTATCGATTTGATGTTGCTTGCTTATTGTTTTGTTCTCACGTACCCGTTTTTCCCACAAAAATAGCAAAAATTTTAAATTTTTTTTTTCAGTCTTAAAAAAAAAAAAAAATTAAAAAAATATAAATAATAAAAAAAAGTGTTAGAAAAAAATGTATGTTTTCCGTTGGTAAGAATAAGAAGTAATTTTTGACCCGATTGAACGTGTTGAGTTCTAGCTTTTTCCCTTAACAATTAATGAAGATAGTTTATGCTAGTCTCATGACATGCTAGACTTGAATCATTAGTAAATGAAAGCTTGTGCTAATCTCATGTAGATTTTAAATATGCCAAGTTGGATTTTATATAGGCTAAGCATTTGCAAATTTCGGTTGCAAAGAACAAGAAATGATAGTGTTATTTATAAGTCATGATATTAAACGTAGAATAGTTGGTTTTCTTTCAAGCTCATATGTATTACTTGTGGCTTTTTCTCCCATTAGCATGTTTCACTTTTATATGAATGTTTAATAAATAGAGTTGTATGGTTTTTTGGTTAATAATTAGTTAATAGAAGTTTTCTTTAGTTCCTTTGTGATTAGGATGGAGTACACATCAGGAATACTTTAATTTGGCTTAAAATACAAAAATGTATAAATACGTATTCTCATGCCAGATTACTTCATCGTGTCGGAGGCGTGGCGATGTTGGAGGTTTTCATATAAGGTAGAGTCCGGGGTTTTTTTTCTTATATAAAGTAGATGAACCTCTTGTCGGATCGCTAATCGATGTGGCTTCGAGATAATAGGCACCGGTTTTACTTATATAATCAAGGTAGAAATATGTTTGCTACATCTTGTCGGGGGCGTGGCGTGTTGTAGCCTATAAAAGGACTGTGTTTAATAATGTTGCTTATTTTTTTTGTTTGTTTTTGATGCTTAAAGGAGCCTAAGGGTTATGTGTGCAAAAAGATTGATTCTTTCGTGTCTTTAAAGAGCCCTTCGGGTATAAGAATGAATGGTGCCTTGCTTAAGTAGCCTAATAAAAAGCCAAATTTTGGTCGCCTCGATGTGGACTTTATTCTTGATTGCATTTGATCTTTTGAGAAGGGCTAGGAGCTAATTATTGCGTTTCTTAACCATTACACTTTATTTTCTGAATTAATAAGTATCGAAACAAAAGTCTTAAAGAGCCTTCGGGTATATGACTTAAGTAAAATCCTGAGATACAATAGTAGGATTTGAGGGAGAAAAAGTATAGACCAATTTGTAATTATGAGTAGTGTTTAGTGTCATGACTTGTTAAATTAACGATGATCTTGTTTTAAAGCTTTGCATGGGAAAAGTGAAAAATCGGGATGATGGGAAGTTATCTTTTCGACCGCATTAATTGTGCTTTGTGTTCTTATGATCCTAAAAGTTACCAATGTGGTAATGAAACATTGCATTATGTAACAACAAAAATAAATTGTTAGTTAGGTAGTTAATAATCAGAAAATCATAAAAAGAAAAAATGTTAGAAAAATGAGAATCGGGTGTTTTATAACTTGTGATCTCTTATCTCTCTCAAAACATAACTCTTTGATACTTTTCAAAGGTTTAAGTTTGGGGGATTCTTCGAGGTATTTGGTTATTGCATGTGTTATTGTGTGAGGACACAAATGTTTTAGTTTGGGAATTTTAGATAATTGGTAAATTATTCATATCAATTTATGTTAAAAAGCCCAAATTCACAAAAACGGATCAAAAATGGCAAAAATTGTGATGTATTATATGTGCCGGTATGGATATGTACAAATATCGCAAGAAACAGTCAAATCGGACACGAGGAAACGGATGAGTGATCAAGAAGTGCTAAAGAACTCAACAAACCGAAGCCAGAGAGATCATGCCTCAGCCTTCTACAGTCAACTGCAGCTAAACCACAGTCAACCAAAGCCTAGCTCCATTGTTTTATAAGTTCAAGTGCTGATTTTGCAATTTATGGAAGTTGTTTACATCCTGAAAATGGTGCTAGCCAAACACAAGGACCAAAGATGTAATTACCTCATAGATACAAAAGGGCGCGGGTCAAAGTCCGGGTCAAATAAACCCGTGACCCACTATCAAACAAAATAAGAAACAAACCCCTAACTCCTGACCCTAACCCGACCCTTAACCCTACCCTACCCGGTTAAACTTATAACATTTTTACACTTACTATTCACTCACTTTCCCCAAATTGGATTAAACTCACTCACACACACACGAACACACTCAAGAACACAAAGAACCCTAGTTTACAAACCTCTCACCCCCATCTAAATTAACCATGGGGTAAACACTCCTCTCACAACCCTTAACCCATCTGTCACTATCAATTAATCCCCCAACCCAATCCACCCTGGCAAATGGAGAAAATGATTGGGTGACTGTGACGTGTGTGAGTGTTTAACACTCACATAACTAACCACTTATGTCCACGTCAATGATCCGGGTGCACACATGCTTCAATCGAACGATTGAGATACAAGATCAAGGAGAGAGAATGATTGAAGGGCTGAGATAAGATGAAGAAGGGTCTAGAAGATGGAGGATGAGCTCAAGCTTAGGGTATAAATACCCCCTCATTCCAGCTTATAAGGGGTGAATTTTTAGTTTTTTTGTAGTAGTTTAATTTTTTCGATTCAGTTTTTTTAATAGTTATTTAATGTAATTTCAATTTCATGTTATTTCATTTCGTATTGTAAGAAACTTATTTCAGTTTTAATAAAAAAATTATTTCATATAAATTTGTGTCTCCATTTAAATTCTGTCAAGAATATTTGTGTTGTGTTTTTGTTATGATGAAGGCTTGGTTCTATTGGAATTGCGATGGATGATGAGATCCAGGTTTTAGAGCTAAGGGTTAGCATATAGGTTAGATTAGGTTGTTGTTGATTCGAGAATGAGCTTATGTGAATAAGCCATAAGCTCCCACTCAGCTTATTGTTGTTTCCTGTTTAGCTGGAAACAAAGGTACTCTTTATTTTCTTTAAGCTTCAATAAGTTTTATTTTTGTCTATTTAATTCTGTTTTCTTAATAAAGCTTTTGAATCTGTTAATTGTTAGTTGATAAGCAGTTTAGATAAGCTGCATTGAGTAAGCAGCTTTTAGTTTAATAAGTTAAATCTATCTTGTGGTTTTGAGGTATTTGTTTAATCAGTTTAGGTTATAGTTTGAATGTTAATAAGCTGCTGAAGCTTATTAGTTTTCATATGCTCATATTGCTTATTAAAATAAGTTAGTAGTTAAGTTTTTTATAAAAGTTGTCTTAAAAAAAGTTAGTTAATAAGCTTCTTAAATCAATATGGATGCTGGTTGTTGGTTGTTAGATGCTTCAGGGACCTGTTCTGCACTTTTTCATAATTTTAGTTAGTTTAAAAGTTACACAGTTAGTCCTTTGCATAATTAGTCCTTAGTTAAGTTCATCGTTAAGTCCTTCGTTAGTTTAATAGTTTAGTCTAGTTAGTCCCAAGTTAAGGGACTATATCTGCCATTAGTTCGAACTTTGTGTTTTTTATATAAAAACTTAAGTCACCCGCCTACCCTCTACTTTCGAAAATGGTAATTTCGGCCCATGTGTTTGTTTGGTTTTAGTTTAAGTTTTATAAAAATAAGTTTTATTAAATAATAAATTAAGATTTTAGTTTAATTAGTTAAATTAGTTTTTAATAAATAGTTTAAAATTAGGGCTTTTTATAAATTTTCTCACTTTTTATTTTTTAAAAAGTATTTTTATAGAATTTTTAGTTTAAGTTTTATATTTTTAAAAAAAAATTAATTTTCAAACTTTTAGTTTTTAATTTTCAACTTTAATTTTAAATTTTAATCTTTTAAATAGAAAGCAACTTTTCTTTATTTAGTGAAATTTTAGTTTACATTTTTAAGATTTAGAATTTGTTTATTTGCTTAATTATCATTATTAGTTGCTTTTAAATTTCGTAGTAATAGCTCATCCAAATTTTCTTTGCTTCATTCAAATCAGGATCCAAACCTAAACGTGATGCGGTGGGGGGGGGGGGGCTTTTCAATTTCATTTAGTCATTGGGAAAGACCCGGGTGATCCATACTTACCGGTCACAAAATATCGTATTTATATATATATCTTGTTGAGTGGATTGTCCAAGGGATACTTGGGGATTTCCTTAATTTCTTATATAGTATATTATTTTTATATGTATGTAAAACTGCAAATCATATATCGTCATTTTACTTTGTGTTATGGATATGACTTTGTTTTGCAGGGAGCGTATGGATGCATCCTAGGTACTTTGTTCCGTTCAGTTCAGGTGAATGGTTGTGTGTGTGCTATACACCCCATATCATATTTGGTACATTAGGGAATGCATATGTGTACATTTGATTATGTGGCTATTTGATTATATCTATTTAGGGTCTATTCATGTATGATGTTTAGACATTTATTGAGCTCGTGGGCACTCCTTTGTTATCCTTAATTCTTAATTATCGCTTATTATTTTGTATGACATTTGTTAAGCAGATTCTCGTGATCCGTTTTGTTCATTCTTTTATCTTATTACCGTTGTTGTTATTATATATGTTCACTGAGCGTTAGCTCAGTCGCGTTTTCTTTTCCTGTGGCAGGTAATAAGCGGGAAGCTAGGTTTTGAGTGTTGAGAGTAGGAAGCTCTTAGAGGACCGACCCTTGATAGATTCCCTTGTTTGGATTTATGTTTAAGATTTATTTCATTGGAAGATCTATTTTCATTTAGTCTTTGTTGGAATTTAATACTTTTGGAAGTCATTTTGTTTTATGACTTAGTATTTTTATTTAATAAAATCTTCCGCTTGCGTTTATATGTTCTGATATGACACCATAATGTGACTCTTGGTCTCTTTATCAGAGCGGGATGTTACAATTTTCTACTTATTAGTATGAGCTTATGTATACAAATGGACCTTGATTTTGGGTTTGGACGTATAAATACCTTAATGGACCCTTGTTGGGCCTTAAAGCCCAATAAGCGATATTTAGTCATTTTAAGAGTTTTGACGGATTTTTGAAAGTGAAATGTGTTTACGAAGTGATATTGAACGTTATTTTGGGAAAAACATTTTAGTAAACGTTAAAGATTGAGATTTTAGAATTTTGTCAGAAAAGTGTCGAAAGTTTAAAAAATATTTGAAATAAAGGTTAAAAACCTTGAAAAACGTTATATAAACATACGGGTCATGTCGAAAAAATAATCGTAAAAGTTTATACTTAGAAAAAATTTTACTTAATAACATGATTTTTTGTTTAAATAATAAAATAATATTTTATTATTTATTATTTAATAAATTCCCCACTAAAAGCGAAAATATATTTTTCTCAAAACTTCTCTAATATGCTTTTTATGAGTAAACGTCATTTTCAACCATATTATGATTATTTTTATGGTAACTAAGGGTACCGAATGGACTTATCGAGATATATTTATAATTATATATTAGAAATATTTACTTATATTACTTATCTATTTTCTTTAAATAGTATAAGTATTTATCGTTGAGATATCAGATTAATAAGATATTTTGGGATGAGACGTCAACCATCACACCACTAAATTGTTATGGGTAATTATACAACGCATCTACCCTCTATGCATCAAACGTGAAGACTGTTTTGGAAATGACTGATTAAAATGGGACATTAACTGGACTAGATCGTGTGCGGACGTCGTTGCATTTGCTTGTGTGACTGAGATTTGGTTGCTAAAGACTTGCTTGAGGTGAGTTCTCGTAGCCCCATTTTTCTACTATTTTTCCGTTGGGGGAAAATGATACTCAAATGTGTTTTGAATTGTTTTGAATTGAACTGTGCGAAATGTGATTTGTTTTTGGGACAAGATAAGTGCTTATGACTGCAATGTGCATATTATGTGTTGCATGATTGTTTAGTTCGGAGGGGTACACCTATCCCAATATCTGTATGGTTATTGGATCAGAGGGGTACGCCTATCCTAGTATTTGTGTGGTTATTGGTTCGGCTGGGTACGCCTACCCTATTATGTGTGAGGTCCTGCCTTAATCTAGTGCTCCAGCTGGTAGGCCGTTTAGGTGCGTAAGTGACATATTTTGCTACCTGACTAGCGGGGATGCTAGGGCAGGGTGATCGACTAGCGGGATTGCTAGGTCGTGTTACATGATTAGCAGGGATGCTAAGTCATGGGATCTTTGCATATATTCACTGTCATATTGCACTATTGTCTACTATTTTGAGATATTGGCACAACTTTTGGGTTTAAGGTCAAACCTACGAGCTCACCAACATTATTGTTGACGTTTTCGAGTATCATTTTCAAGTGAAAGATGAATAAGTTGGTGATATGTAATAGCAGGCTTAGGAGTATCCTGTGTGGATTTTTCGTGTGAAGTCTTGCTTTGTTTATTTTGTTTGGTTCTTAGTTTCTGTTTAAGTTTAGATTTTAGACCCCTGTGTGGGCATTTGGATTTGTAAGAGATTTTGGATTTGGTTATGATCTGGGACATCACTCGAGGTTGTTCGGGGTTAATGGTCTTCGTAACACTTGAAGCTTATGCATTGTAGTTTTCTCTATATTATATCTTGTGTTATGATTGATCATTATGTTGCATTCTCGAGTTTCTGCCATTGTCGAGGTGTGATAGAATTGGTAATCAGAGTCAAGGTTATAGAGAACTAGGTGGATTGGCCTAGACTATAACCTAAGATCCTTCATTTAGTTGCGTATAGGATCTATGTGCGCGGTGTTCCGCTTTTGCTTGCGTTTGCGTGTTCGCGGTTTGATGCTTTAGTTATGTCAGTCATTAAAATGTGTGTGCTTAATACTGAGTACGACTAGGAAAGGATGCCAATATAAATACGGTGGCCAACGTAGTTATAAGCGTATCACAACTCACTCGTACTTGGTAATAGCGTTCACACAAATCGATGTTGACACCATAAGGTGGTATTATGTGTATAGTTATATATATAGTAAGATATTATATATATATATATATATATATATATATATGTTAGTCTCCCTACCTACCTAACGTTGCCCATGTTCTCCCTCGTGTAGATAATGTCGCCAAGGATGAGGACCCGAAGTGCTGGTCGGCCTATTGCCGAATCACGAGGAGGGGGAACGGGTGTACGGGTTGGTAAAGGTGGGAGGGGTAGAGGACCTAGGGGAGGTAATGATGACAATGTTGACGAATTGAATGGTCAATGGAATGACCAAGGAATGGGAGCTAATGAGGGCGTAGAGGGAGTCAATGGGAATGTAGAGGGAGTCAATGGGGGTGTGGGAGGAGCACCCGACTTCTCGACGATCATTGCCCAACCATTGCAGAACATCTTACCCGCCATTCTAGCTCAGGTTGGTAACCAAGGAAATATTGGAAATCAAAATGGTAATGTGGTTAATGAGAACGTTCAGGAGAACGTTAGGAATGTGTTAGTGAATGGCAACCGGGTAGGTTGTTCATATAAGGAGTTCTTAGCTTGTAATCCTAAGGAATATGATGGTAAGGGAGGTGTCGTAGTTCTTACTCGATGGATTGAGAAAATGAAGTCCGTGCAGGATATGAGTAGTTGTAGTATTGACCAAAAAATAAAATACAATGCTGGTTCATTTGTGGGTAAGGCTTTAACGTGGTGGAACTCTCAGATCCGCACGCTAAGCCGGGAAGTTGCTGTTAGCATGTCATGGAATGACTTTAAGTTTATGATGATAGAAGAGTATTTTCCTAGTCATGAGATGAAAAAGTTAGAAACTGAGTTGTGGAATCACGCCATGGTCGGGGCTGGCCATGCTGCGTATACTGATAGGTTTCAAGAGTTGGCTAGGTTAGTTCCTCACTTAGTAACTCCAGAAAGTAGGAAGATTGAGAGGTATGTGTATGGCCTTGCTCTACAGATCTGTAGGATGGTGGCAGCAACGGAGCCAAAGACTATGCAGAAGGCTGTGCATATTTCTGGTGCACTGACTGATGAGGCTGTTAGGAATGGATCAATTAAGAAGGTTGAGAAAAGAGAAAATGTGGGGAACCTAGCAAGGATAAGAATGGTAGGGATAATAATAAGAGGACTAGGACTGGAAATGCTTTTGCTACAACCGCAAACCCTGCAAGAAGAGAGAATGCGGGTGCTTAGCCTAAGTGTACCTCCTGCAACTCCTACCATGCACCCGGAGGGCCTTGTCACACATGCTTCAACTGTAACCGCCCGGGTCATTTAGCAAAGGATTGTAGAGGCGTGTCGAGGAATGTGAATCCTGTCAATGCTAGAAACCCAACTGTTAGGGCATGTTATGAGTGTGGTAGTACCGACCATGCCAGGTCAGCATGTCCTAGATTGAATAGGGCACAAGGACCAGAAGGGAATCATCCAAACCAAGTTGCTGCTAATAATGGGGGTCAGGGTCGTAGAAACCAAGGGAACCAAGCTATGGGTAGGGCATTCATGTTGGGAGCAGAGGAAGCTCGCCAAGATCCAAACATTATGACAGGTACGTTTACTTTGAACAATCATTTTTCCACTGCCTTATTTGAGTCTGGTGCCGACTATAGTTTTGTTTCTACTACTTTCATACCTCTGTTAGGCATAGAACCCAGCGATTTAGGTTTCAAATATAAGATTGAGATAGCTAGCGGGCAGCTAGTAGTAATTGATAAGGT